>CM062816.1:1781948213-1782181591 GCA_031772625.1 Pinus tabuliformis | reverse complement strand
GGGCCTTACCTTGCCCAGCTATTATTGCGCATTTTTGGAAGTGAAGGCTCTGCCTTCCCTCCAGAAATTGCACAAGGCTGGCCTAGCACTGACCTCCAGGTTTGCATTGCGCAATTCTAGGAGGAAGTGCCTTGCTGGCCCGAGAAATGTGCAATTCAGTTTGTTGGTTTGCATGTCACTGTGTTGGGTCCCTATAATACTAGTGATTACCCCATTACTATTGTAGTTATACCCCTTATTAATATTGTTGTGCCCCTATTGCCCCCATCTTGTTATCACTGTGCCCCATAGAATCCCTCTATTGTTATTTTTGTCGCTTTATATTATTATTGTTAGGTCGGCTGGATTATATTGTGACTCCTTAGACTCTTATATATAGAAAGGAGGTTTTGTCATTTGAATCATCCAAGAATTGTTCATTTATGTAATGTAAAGGAGGTTTCCCCCTTGAAGAGGCTGAATTCTAAGGCATTGATCTATCATTTCTATCTTTTTGTGAGCTGGTTTCATAACATTTGGTATCAGAGCTTTGGATTCTAGGGTTTCGCTACTCCAAATATGTCATCGTGGAATTTTCGCTATGACTTTTTTTCTGTGACGTTTCAGAAGTTGCAAAAAAAACCCATTTGAGAAGAAATCGCGCTGAACCTCAGGTCCAAATTTTAGAGCATTTTGCGCGATACTTGCAAAGATATGATCTGAGGAAGTTGGTCTTTTTGCAGACTCGTGAATCACATTCAAAACAGGTGACCTGGGGAAAATCGTCATAACTTTCTCTCTGGGGATCGGATTGAAATTTCATAAGAAGGTAAAGAAAGAGGACGGACTGTAGTTGCTTGTATGCATGTTTCAGATCCAAAGGTCGAAACAGTGACTCGTGGCACATCGTACAAGTTCGCTCTACTGAACTAGTCTATAAGCAAGTCACTGTGGGAGATTTCACATAACTCTTCCTTGGAGAATCCAATTTGGGTCAGACTTGTGGCATTGGAAAGAGGACATAGAGGGATACTACAGCTCACAAATTCAAAACTAGATGATTGGAAAGTACAGAGATACATCAGAGGCAATATTGAGCTCCTACAAAGTGAAAAAAGGTGTGTAGATTTTTTTAAATTTTTGCTTAAGCTTGGTTTCCAAAATTTATTTTGAAGGAATTCAAAGGGCATAGTAGTGCATTATTATCGGTAACTGATGCCCCGAGGAAAGAAAATGAAAACACCTAGTAAGGAACCTGAAAGCTCTAGCATGACTCATGAAGAAGAGGAAGAAATGCAACATGATATATCAAAATTACAAGACCAAGTGCAACAACTGTCCTTGCACAAAAAGGAACAGAATCTAAGATGGATGGTTTAAAGAAAGATGTAGAAGCTAAGATGGATGGTTTAAAGAAATGTGTAGAAGCTAAGATGGACTGTTTAAAGAAAGGCGTAGAAGCTAAGATGATTGACGTGGAAGCTAAGATGGATGATTTGAAGATAGATTTGAAGACAGACATGGACGAATTGAAGATAAATATGAATAAGTTGCTACAAGAAATGGTCCCTAAGGGTGAAAGTGTACTAAAGGAAACTCATGAAGAGAACAAAAGAAATGTTAATCATGATTCCATAGACGCTAATGTTGGATCGAAGACTCACCATATTCCAAAAATCGATATGAGGAAGTTTGATGGCAAGGATCCTGCCACATGGATATTACAGATGGAGCAATTCTTCGATCTCAATAATGTGCAAAACACACAAAAGGTACGTATGGCAACTTTATATTTGGAACCAAATCAGTTTGTATGGTATTAATGGCTTTGCTCTCGTAAACCAGTTATCACTTGGGCAGTTTTTACGGAAGAATTGATAGCACATTATGAGGATACAAAAATCAACACTTTTTTTTAGCTAATTGATAAGTCTCAAACAAAGGGTTCAATAATGGAGCACATTGAGGAGTTCCAAAAATTGAACATAAGGGTAAAAGATATTCCAGAGGAGCATAGGATTGATGTGTTCATAGGGTCTTTAAAGGATAATATCCAACATGATGTTCACCTTTGGGAACCTGATTCATTAGAGAAGGCATTCAGGTTAGCAGGAAAAATGGAAAGCAAAATTATGGCAACCAGGAAGCATACCACGCACAACTATAAAGACGGAAGTGTTGTTGCCCCTAGTCTTCCACAACCTATAAGGTTGACACCACAACAATTGGAAGAAAAAAGAGCAAAAGGGCTTTGTTACAATTGTGATAGCAAATACACTAAAGGTCATAAGTGTGCTGAGAAGAAATTATTCTACATATATTGTGAAGAAGAAGAAGAAAAGGAGCAAGAAAGGTCAAAAGAAGAGGATATACTCCAAGAACAAAGCCTAGATGAAGAACAAATAAATCCAACCATATCTTGTAATGCACTTGCGGGAATTACCACTCCTTTCAATTGACTCTTGACTTCTTGTAACAATGTTCTCCACATAAAGTGAAGTAGAGTCATCAAATAGAACCCAGAAGTAGTTCTTTTCCAATAAATTCCAAGTGCACATACACCATTTCTTACAAGCCTTATTTAAATCATACCAACCATAACATATGTTATTTAGATAATTATCTTCAATATCGCTCCAAATTTTCATCATTTAGATTAATTCATAGAGTTCCTATATTTTTTATATTAGATACTCCATTTACAATCACATAGTATGAAGTCCTTTGGCCTAAAATTGAAATTTTTATACTTTGTATAACCATTGTTTGATATTTCCTCCATACTCTATAGCCTCTTCAATCAAATGTATAAGAGGGGATTGTTCCACATAACTTGTACTTGTCATATAACCTCCATTTATCACTAGATATTCTTCAATGAGGGGGCTAATATATCCTTGTAAAATGTCATTAGCCACTATAAGTATGAGAATTAGGTTATTAAGGGTGGAAATTTGTAAGGGTTATAACACAATCAATTTTTTATTATATCATATAATGTACTAAATCAAAGCCCCCAAAATCCTCTTCCAAATGGCATTGGTTTGGCAACAATCCAAGCACATTGTCAAAAGTTAGTTATTTTGTAGTGCATGTGATCATTACATAAAACCCTAAAATAACTAATTTTAAATCAATGATTCAGTGATACCTTCACTTCCCAAACTCTATCTTAGGCCTTTTTTTGTTGTTGTACTTGGGTATTTTTCCAAGATAAACTCAAATCCATAGTTTGTTTCTTCAAATTATTCTCATAAAGCCACATGAATTTATCTAAGCATTGTGACCCTCCTTTTCCTTTTCAAAACCTACCCCTAAAAATAATTCCCAAGAAAGAGCTCTTATACCACTCTTAGAATATTTTAAAATTTGAAAATTTTCTCACAAAGATATCCAATAATATCATAGAAAATCCCCTTTACTTGATTACATAAAAATACCCCTAAAGAGGGAAATATCTATTGGATAAACTCTAAATACAATAAACTTCATTCCTCTCATAAAGCGGGCTCCATTCTTATTTATAATTAACAAGACAGCCCTAATAATAATCAATTCCTGAAAACCTAGTGGACCTTCTTTAATGAGGTCCGACTACCTCTATTCAATACTAACTACCATAAAGGGCCTTATTGAATAATAACAAGCATCTTGGACCTAATCCACATTGCATTTAATAGCATCCACTATTACTACTCTATTGTAGGCCCTTTAGCCGGCCCACATTACACCCCTAGGGAGGATCCCAATATTCTTTAATAACATTTCCATGTCTTGTGCCCACATACAATAGTTGCAGCATTTAGAACCACAAGTTATTGATTAGAATTCACAATCACTCAACAAAATTCTAACTCAATCTACAAGATGAAACCTTGAGTCAATGTATTAGCATGATTCAATTTATAAAGAGTTATTGTAAGTGGAAACCTCCAAAATGACTTCTAGAACATGCCAAGTCTCAAACCAAGACTTTTCATACCATGTTTAATTAAAAAATAGATTTAATACCATGTTGGAGAACACAAGAATTATAACAATAAAGATTTATGAATTTCAAGAAGAAGTAGTGTCTAAGGGCATTGTTACAACATTGGAGTACAAGTGAACATAGCTTAATATATGAAAGAACACACTTAATTGATGTGTATTAGTTATGATGATAATTTAGTCCATAAGATCATCTCCACGTCAACCAAAGTAAAATTAATTCCCTTAAAGTGAGTAAGAATTTAATCATTTTTTGTGTGCCTAGATCTCCTACTTTTCTATCTCAAGGTATACACTATCCAACTAAGTTAGAATCACGTTTGGCCAACATAACCAGCTAGTCAACTCTCATTTTGATATTCAATTGACAAGTAATTATATGCAAAAAAAAATCTAAAAGTAAGATGACATTATTGTTTCAATAAAATATATTATAATATTTTAAAATTTGTTTTTTATTAAAAAAATAACACTTCTTACTTGACTAATCTAAAATATAATAATATTTGTATTTTAAAGTTTAAATTTATATTTAATTACAAAATTGTATCATTATCCGCTACTTAAGTATATCTTCATAATTTGTTTTAGACACCTAATCCTTGGGGATTGGGTGAATGAATTGTAAATATGTAAATAAAAATAAATTTGAACGGTTAGAATAGGAAATGAACTTGGAAGATGAATCACAAAGGTCCCTCTCTGTTGTTATATAATTTTTCTCTCATTAACACAATGACATCTAAGTTTTGGGTGTGATTCCTTGGCCTATCATGATATCAGAACCATAGGTCCCAAGTTTAGGCACCTCTAATCCATCTAGTTAAACTCTCCTCTCTTCCATTCGCTCAGACTATCAAATTTTATATTTTGGCCTAAGCATTTCATGTCTCCACGCTAGTTTCTTCTACTTAATGATCAATTGTTCCATGTCATGTGTTACTCTACCACACCAAGCGTCACTCTCCACGTTGGTTTCCTCTATTTGATTCTCATTCCATGAATTGTTTAAGAAATACCTTTATGCTACATTGTGCTCTCTCCCCATGCAATTGTAGGTTTTAACCCCATAAAGAAATTACCTGCATACAAATTCTAAAACACAGAAAATAAATAATGCTAGAGCAGAACACATAAAACACATATACACAAAGATTTTCCCCTCGATCCCAAAACCGGGACTACCAGCTTGATTTTTCATTATGTTCCTTTCAATGTTATTATACATATTTATACATGCCAAAGCATCCAATACCATGGACCGAAAACCATCACGTCCAATACCATGGACCGAAAACCATGGCGTCCAAAAAAAACATGTGTGAAAATCATGCACAAAACCATAGGTGGGTCCGCCCAACCTAACAAAGGGTCCAAAACCAAAATTTTCTGGGGCGTTGTCCCAGACCCCATAAAGTGGGGTTACGGGTACACCACAAACCCCCTGTGACCCCCCCTCACTAAACAATCGGCGCAATGAAAGGGGGCTCCGCCCCCCCTCTAACCCCCCGGTTAACTACATGGGCTAGTCGTGGAAAGAATATAACACAACCCAACATTCTCCCACTTGTTATTTTCTTTCCACAGGGGGCCACAAGGGAGCTTAGTCATTTTTCCAGGCCTAAAATGCCCATTTTCTCTCTACACCAAGAGAACTTCTCAGAGCTCACAGATTTTGTCAATGCATCTGCAGTATTCTTCAAAGTGTCCACCTTTACCAACAACACCTTTTTGTCTTCTATCATATCCCTCACAAAGTGATACTGAACATCAATATGCTTTGTCTTTGAATGATATGCGGGGTTCTTTGCTAAGAAAATTTCACTTTGGCTGTCACAGTTTATCCTTATAGCTTCATGTACTAACCCCATACTTGAACACAATCTCTGCAACCAAACTGCTTCCTTGCTTGCATGAGTGGCTGCCATGTATTCTGCCTCTGTAGTTGATAGTGCCTCTACAGATTGTTTCTTACTCATCCAATTGACTACACCTCCAAATAGGTTAAACACATACCTACTTGTAGATCTTCTCTGATCCAGATCTCCAGCCCAGTCTGCATCAACAAAGCCACGAATATCCAACACTCTGTCCAATCCTGGTCTTCCTTGGTAGCACAAACCATAATCACTAGTGCCACGCAAATACCTGAAAACCCGCTTCACTGCTATCCAATGCTCCTTTCCTGGTTTTGACATAAACCTGCTCAATACTCCCACTGCATGTGCAATGTCTGGTCTAGTACAGACCATTGCATACATCAGGCTACCGACTGCACTTGCATATGGAACACGGAACATATCTTCTTCCTCTTCTTGTGTCTTGGGACACTGTTCAACAGATAACTTTACACCTACAAGAATAGGAACCTTCACCAGTTTACTATCCTGCATATTAAACCTCTACAATATTGTCTCGACATACTTCCTCTAGTTTAACTAGAGCTTCCTCTTTTCCCGATCTCTTTTAATTTCCATGCCCAAAATATAGTTTGTAGCACCAAGATCTTTCATGTCGAATTTGGAGGGCAATTGGGTCTTCAAATCCTAGATAGTTTCTTTGTCATTTCCAACCAGCAACATATCATCCACATACAAGACCAGATAAATAACACAGTCACCAATTAATTTAAAATACACATAATGAACTACTTTGATTCTGGTGAAGCCAAGTCCCCGTATAAGTCTATCAAATTTCTTATACCACATCCTTGGTGACTGTTTTAACCCATACAGAGACTTCTTTAACTTGCATACAAATTCTTTCTTACCCTTCACCGCAAAGCCTTCAGGTTGCTTCATGTAGATTTTATTTTCCAAATCCCCGAGAAGAAACGTTGTCTTCACATCCATCTGTTCTACCTCAAAATCAAAAGCAGCAGCAACAGATAAAAGTAATCTAATAGAAGTTACCTTGGCAACAGGAGAAAAAAATATCACCAAAATCAATTCCCGGCACCTAGGAATAACCTTTTGCTACCAATCGAGCTTTGTATTTCTCAACTTTTCCTTCTGCATTTGTCTTCTTTTTGAACACCCATTTGCTGCCAATGGGTTTCCTTCCAGCCGACAACTCCACTAGATCCCAAGCCTCATTTTTGTGCAAAGATGCCATTTCATCAACCATGGCCTCTTTCCAGAGTTTTCCATCCTCTGAATCCACTGCTTCCTTCACATTTCTAGGATCATCATCAGTAACAGACAAAGAAAAATTTGAACAGAAGGCAGATGGACTATACCTTTCTGGCTGCCTTCTTTCTCGAACTGATCTTCTCAAAGCTGGAGTTTGTGGCTCTTCATCTTCTGATTCCTCCTCTGCTGTAGAGTTTGATTTTTCCTCCTTTAGCTCAAACTCTATCTTCTCAGGTTCATTTCGTTGGACTTCATGTTTAATAACATCTTTAACTTCTCTGAACACCACATCTCGGCTGTACACAACCTTTCGTGTGACTGGGTTCCAAATTTTATAACCCTTTAAACCATCCTTATACCCAATAAAGATGCACTTTTCAAATTTACTATCCAACTTGGTTCATTTCTCCTTTGGAACATGTACATATGCATCACATCCAAATACCCTCAGATGTGAAAGAGAGGGTTTCTTACCAGTCCATACCTCTTGTGGAGTCCTATCCTCCAATGTTGATGAAGGTGACCTGTTGACCAAGTAAGATGCAGTATCCAGTGCCTCTGCCCAGAATTCCTGTCCTAACCCGGCACCACTGAGCATGCTTCTTGCCCTTTTCATCAACGTCTTGTTCATTCTTTCTGCAACTCCATTTTGTTGAGGTGTATATGGAGTAGCCTTCTGTCGTGCTATACCACACTTATTATAGAATTCTTCAAGTTCCTTACTGCAAAACTCTCCACCATTATCTGTCCTCAACACCTTTGTCTTCTTCTCTATCTGATTTTCCACGAGAGCCTTAAATTCTTTAAACCTGTCAAAGACTTCAGATTTCTTCTTAAGGAAATATATCCATGTATTCCTTGGGAAGTCATCTATATATGATACATAGTACACAAACTTACCCAGTGATGGAACCTTCACAAGTCCATACACATCACTGTGCACAAGTTCTAATATCTGTTTCGCCCTCTTACTACCAGAGGGGAAACTCACTCGATTCTGCTTCTCATATACACACTTTTCACAGAAATAAAAATCCAGAGAGCTATTACTCATACCTTCTACCATACCTTTACCATGAAGTATTCGAAGGCCCTTCTCTCCAATATGTCCAAGCCTTTGATGCCACAACATGGTCTTCTCTCCAGAGACCACTAGATTTTCTGCTCCACTTTCAGGAACCACAGAACTGTTGCACCCATCAATAACAGTACTACCTTGCAGCTTGTACAGAGTTCCAATTCGAACTCCCTGCATCAATACCAATGCTCCCCAAACCATTTTGCAGGTATCCTTCTCGAACACTATTTTTACATCTGCATCATCCAACTTGCTTACAGAAATCAGATTTCTGGCCAATGTAGGAATACGCAGAACACTCGGAAGTGTTCTAACCCTTCCACCTTGCAACTTCAACTTTGCTTTTCCGTGACCAATCATTCTAGCCTTCCTATCATCCCCTAAGAAGACATCACCACCATCGTATTTCTCATACTCGCAGAACCACTCTCTATGGGGAGTGAAGTGAAAGGATGCACCTAAGTCAATCAACCATGCCTCATGATCTACATGTGTAATTGAAGAAGCCAAGTACACATCCCCACCTTCATCTGAGGTGGTCTACAACAGGCCCGAACGAAACCCCTCAGCAAGAAAGGCGTCCCCTTGAAGCCAAAACTGCTCCGATACCAGATGTAGGTTTTAACCCCGTACAGAAATTACCTGCATACGAATTCTAAAACACAGAAAATAAAAAATGCGAGATCAGAACACATAAAACACATATACACAGAGATTTTCCCCTGGATCCCAAAATCGGGACTACCAGCTTGATTTTTCATTATGTTCCTTTCAATGTTATAATACATATTTATACATGCCAAAGCATCCAATACCATGGACCGAAAACCATCGCGTCCAATACCATGGACCGAAAATCATCACGTCCAAAAAAACATGTGCGAAAATCATGCACAAAACCATAGGTGGGTCTGCCCAACCTAACATAGGGTCCAAAACCAAAATTTTCCACGGCGCTTCCCCGGACCCCATAAAGTGGGGTTACGGGTACACCTCAAACCCCCTGTGAGCCCCCCTCGCTACACAATCGGCACAATGAAAGGGGGCTTTGCCCCTCTCTAACCCCCCCGGTTAACTACGTGGGCTAGTCATGGAAAGAATATAACACAACCCAACAGCAATTTGGTGTCTTCATATAATATTGTTACTGTAAGACATACTCTCCCAAATGTTCTAGAATAAGTAACCCTCACCTAAATCTACTTCAAGATCCATGAAAATTAGAACTTTGAAATTATTTTACCTTTTGCATGTATTCCTACCTAGCGATTTTAGATTACCTGAGAGCATAAGTGTGAGAGTTGGCGCATAAGTTCCCTGAGAACGTAAATGAATTAAGAGAGTAAGTTCCCTGAAATCTAAGAGCATGAACATGAGAGTTGGAGAGTAAGTGGTATTGAAGCGTCATTGTTTCTTCTCTTCACAATTATGCTCTTCCCTTTGCTTCGAATGGAGAGCCAATTATCTTATTTTGATAGTGATTCAAACACTTTTTATCAAGTTGTTGTAGTGGCTACAAACATCCTCCAAAAAATTTCCTTAGCTTCGTTTTGGAGCCTTCCTACCATCCATCCTCGACAGCATGTCTTGCACCGTCAAGCATATAGGCTTCAGTTGTTTCTTAGTGTCTTGTCAACTTGTGCATTTTAGTTTGTTTCACTCCCCTCACAGGCTGTCTTTATGGACTTAGACCATGTGCTGGCCAAGGAGCTCCCCCATAAAATTGTGCAATTATGGAGGAGAACCAGTCTTCCCTCCAGAAATTGCACAAATCAGATGGTCGGCCTGTTGAGCTCAAGATTTGCGAAAATTAGTCTGTCAGGCTTCCCTCAGAAAATTGTGCAAATCAGCCTGGTAACCTGTTGGGCTCCAGAATTTCGTAGAGTAGTCAGGCAGTCTTCCTCCAGAAAACTGCACAATCTGACCCAATGTTGCTGCTCAGCCCAAAAATTGCACAATTCTGGGAGGCAATCACATGCTGACCCCAAAAATTGTGCAATCCCTATGGAACAGCTAGCCCAACTCAGCCCAGGAACTTTACAAATTTTCATCCTAGGCTCGCAGATCGATGCATTTGCCTTCAGGTTAGCTGGTTCCCTCCTTGACCGAGCAAAACTGATTTGCATGAATGGACTTCTTTTACCAAGGCATCATGCAAATGCATCCCCATATTTATGGATCTATTTTTAGCAGCTAGAGGTTACATGCAATGGTCATTTTAGAAACCTCCCACCAAGTGTCGCTTTTCCTAGATTTGTGGCATGCATGTCATAACCTCAATTTTAACAAAAATTATGAACTGGACGCTGCAGAGCTCATTCCTCACATCGATCTTTCAACTCTGACGTCCCACATTGCATCTAAGACTCGTTGGCACATTCAACTCAGTTGTTTTTGGGTAAGCTTACTTTGCATGTCTTGCGCTGCATTTCTATCGCTTTTTGTGTGTTAGCTTGTGTGAGTGTTTTCTACTTGATTTCAATGAGTGCTTGTTGTCATTTTGATGTATGTTAGCTTGTTTAAGCATCGTTTCAGTTTTTGTTCACATCTCACTATTGTCGCATGCATGAAATTCTTTTTGCATCAACGGTCGTCGTTGCGGCAACTCGCTTCACACGCATGCATGTTTTCCCATTTTATGAATCCTACACTTGCTGTTTGCATGCATGATCATTCACTCTTGTTTACACTTAGTATCGTCGTGCATTCAGACTTCTCATGTTTTCAGTCGCCCGTCGGCGGGTCTGGGCTGCCTTAGCCTGGGCCTTACCTTGCCCAGCTAGAATTGCGCATTTTTGGAAGTGAAGGCTCTGCGTTCCCTCCAGAAATTGCACAAGGCTGGACTAGCACTGACCTCCAGGCTTGCATTGCGCAATTCTAGGAGGAAGTGCCTTGCTGGCCCGAGAAACTGTGCAATTCAGTTTGTTGGTTTGCATGTCACTGTGTTGGGTCCCTATAATACTAGTGATTACCCCATTACTATTGTAGTTATACCCCTTATTAATATTGTTGTGCCCCTGTTTCCCCCATATTGTTATTACTGTGCCAAATAGAATCCCTCTATTGTTATTTTTTTCGCTTTATATTATTATTGTTAGGTCGGCTGGATTATATTGTGACTCCTTAGACTCCTATATATAGAAAGGAGGTTTTGTCATTTGAATCATCCAAGAATTGTTCATTTATGTAATGTAAAGGAGGTTGCCCCTCGAAGAGGCTGAATTCTAAGGCGTTGATCTATCTTTTCTATCTTTTTGTGAGCTGGTTTCATAACATTTGGTATCAGAGCTTTGGATTCTAGGGTTTCGCTGCTCCAAACAGGTCATCGTGGCATTTTCGCTATAACCATTTTTCTGTGACGTTTCAAAAGTCGTAAAAAAAACCCATTTGAGAAGAAGTCGCGCTGAACCTTGGATCCAAATTTCAAAGCTTTTCGCACGAGATTTGTGGAGATATGATCTGAGGAAGTTGGTCTTTTTGCAGACTCGTGAATTACATTCAAAACAGGTGACCTGGGGAAAATCGTCATAACTTTCTCTCTGGGGATCGGATTGAAATTTCATATGAAGGTAAAGAAAGAGGACGGACTGTAGTTTCTTGTATGCATGTTTCAGATCCAAAGGTTGAAACAGTGACTCGTGGCACGCCGTACAAGTTCGCTCTACTGAACAAGTCTATAAGCAAGTCACTGTGGGAGATTTCACATAATTCTTCCTTGGAGAATCCAATTTGGGTCAGACTTGTGGCATTGGAAAGAGGACACAGAGGGATACTACAACTCACAAATTCAAAACTAGATGATTGGAAAGTACAGAGATACATCAGAGGCAATATCGAGCTCCTACAAAGTGAAAAAAGGTGTGTAGATTTTCTTAAATTTTTGCTTAAGCTTGGTTTGAAAATTTATTTTGAAGGAATTCAAAGGGCATAGTAGAGCATTATTATCGATAACTAATGCCCCAAGGAAAGAAAATGCAAAACACCTAGTAAGGAACCTGAAAGCTCTAGCATGACTCATGAAGAAGAGGAAGAAATGCAACATGATATATCAAAATTACAAGACCAAGTGCAAAAACTGTCCCTTGCACAAAAAGGAACAGAATCTAAGATGGATGGTTTAAAGAAAGATGTAGAAGCTAAGATGGATGGTTTAAAGAAAGGTGTAGAAGCTAAGATGGACTGTTTAAAGAAAGGCGTAGAAGCTAAGATGATTGACGTGGAAGCTAAGATGGATGATTTGAAGATAGATTTGAAGACAGACATGGACGAATTGAAGATAAATATGAATAAGTTGCTACAATAAATGGTCCCTAAGGGTGAAAGGGTACTAAAGGAAACTCGTGATGAGAACAAAAGAAATGTTAATCATGATTCCATAGACGTTAATGTTGGATCGAAGACTCACCATATTCCAAAAATCAATATGAGGAAGTTTGATGGCAAGGATCCTGCCACATGGATATTACAGATGGAGCAATTCTTCGATCTCAATAATGTGCAAAACACACAAAAGGTACGTATGGCAACTTTATATTTGGAACCAAATCAGTTTGTATGGTATCAATGGCTTTGCTCTCGTAAACCATTTATCACTTGGGCAATTTTTACGGAAGAATTGATAGCACATTATGAGGATACAAAAAGCAACACTTTTTTAGCCAATTGATAAGTCTCAAACAAAAGGGTTCAATAATGGAGCACATTGAGGAGTTCCAAAAATTGAACATAAGGGTAAAAGATATTCCAGAGGAGCATAGGATTGATGTGTTCATAGGGTCTTTAAAGGATAATATCCAACATGATGTTCTTCTTTGGGAACCTGATTCATTAAAGAATGCATTCAGGTTAGCAAGAAAAATGGAAAGCAAAATTATGGCAACCAGGAAGCATACCACGCACAACTATAAAGACGGAAGTGTTGTTGCCCCTAGTCTTCCACAACTTATAAGGTTGACACCACAACAATTGGAAGAAAAAAGAGCAAAAGGGCTTTGTTACATTTGTGATAGCAAATACACTAAAGGTCATAAGTGTGCTGAGAAGAAATTATTCTACATAGATTGTGAAGAAGAAGAAGAAAAGGAGCAAGAAAGGTCAAAATAAGAGGATATACTCCAGGAACAAAGCCTAGATGAAGAACAAATAAATCCGACCATATCTTGTAATGCATTGGCGGGAATTACCACTCCTTTCAATTGACTCTTGACTTCTTGTAACAATGTTCTCCACATAAAGTGAAGTAGAGTCATCAAATAGAACCCAGAAGTAGTTGTTTTCCAATAAATTCCAAGTGCACATACACCATTTCTTACAAGCCTTATTTAAATCATACCAACCATAACATATGTTATTTAGATAATTATCTTCAATATCGCTCCAAATTTTCATCATTTAGATTAATTCATAGAGTTCCTATATTTTTTATATTAGATACTCCATTTACAATCACGTAGTACGAAGTCCTTTGGCCTAAAATTGAAATTTTTATACTTTGTATAACCATTGTTTGATATTTCCTCCATACTCTATAGCCTCTTCAATCAAACGTATAAGAGGTGATTGTTCCACATAACTTGTACTTGTCATATAACCTCCATTTATCACTAGATATTCTTCAATGAGGTGGCTAATATATCCTTGTAAAATGTCATTAGCCACTATAAGTATGAGAATTAGGGTATTAAGGGTGGAAATTTGTAAGGGTTATAACACAATCAACTTTTTATTATATCATATAATGTACTAAATCAAAGCCCCCAAAATCCTCTTCCAAATGGCATTGGTTTGGCAACAATCCAAGCACATTGTCAAAAGTTAGTTATTTTGTAGTGCATGTGATCATTACATAA
The DNA here is from genome assembly GCA_031772625.1 of Pinus tabuliformis. Taxonomy (NCBI): domain Eukaryota; kingdom Viridiplantae; phylum Streptophyta; class Pinopsida; order Pinales; family Pinaceae; genus Pinus; species Pinus tabuliformis. The sequence goes on along the minus strand of CM062816.1, from coordinate 1,782,167,564 downwards.
AACCCTAAAATAACTAATTTTAAATCAATGATTCAGTGATACCTTCACTTCCCAAACTCTATCTTAGGCTTTTTTTTGTTGTTGTACTTGGGTATTTTTCCAAGAGAAACTCAAATCCATAGTTTGTTTCTTCAAATTATTCTCATAAAGCCACATGAATTTATCTAAGCATTGTGACCCTCCTTTTCCTTTTCAAAACCTACCCCTAAAAATAATTCCCAAGAAAGAGCTCTTATACCACTCTTAAGATATTTTAAAATTTGAAAATTCTCTCACAAAGATATCCAATAATATCATAGAAAATCCCCTTTACTTGATTACATAAAAATACCCCTAAAGAGGGAAATATCTACGGATAAACTCTAAATACAATAAACTTCATCCCTCTCATAAAGTGCGCTCCATTCTTATTTATAATTAACAAGACAGCCCTAATAATAATCACTTCCTGAAAACCTAGTGGACCTTCTTTAATGAGATCCGACTACCTCTATTCAATACTAACTACCATAAAGGGCCTTATTGAATAATAACAAGCATCTTGGACCTAATCCACATTGCATTTAATAGCATCCACTATTACTACTCTATTGTAGGCCCTTTAGCCGGCCCCCATTACACCCCTAAGGAGGATCCCAATATTCTTTAATAACATTTCCATGTCTTGTGCCCACATACAATAGTTGTAGCATTTAGAACCACAAGTTATTGATTAGAATTCACAATCACTCAACAAAATTCTAACTCAATCTACAAGATGAAACCTTGAGTCAATGTATTAGCATGATTCAATTTATAAAGAGTTATTGTAAGTGGAAACCTCCAAAATGACTTCTAGAACACGCCAAGCCTCAAACCAAGACTTTTCATACCATGTTTAATTAAAAAATAGATTTAATACCATGTTGGAGAACACAAGAATTATAACAATAAAGATTTATGAATTTCAAGAAGTAGTGTCTAAGGGCATTGTTACAACATTGGAGTACAAGTGAACATAGCTTAATATATGAAAGAACACACTTAATATTAGTTATGATGATAATTTAGTCCATAAGATCATCTCCACATCAACCAAAGTAAAATTAATTCCCTTAAAATGAGTAAGAATTTAATCATTTTTTGTGTGCCTAGATGTCCTACTTTTCTATCTCAAGGTATACACTATCCAACTAAGTTAGAATCACTTTTGGCCAACATAACCAACTAGTCAACCTCTCTAGTCAACTCTCATTTTGATATTCAATTGACAAGTAATTATATGCAAAAAAAAATCTAAAAGTAAGATGACATTATTGTTTCAATAAAATATATTATAATATTTTAAAATTTGTTTTTTTATTAAAAAAATAACACTTCTTACTTGACTAATCTAAAATATAATAATATTTGTATTTTAAAGTTTAAATTTATTTTAATTACAAAATTGTATCATTATCCACCACTTAAGTATATCTTCATAATTTGTTTTAGACACCTAATCCTTGGGGATTAGGTGAATGAATTGTAAATATGTAAATAAAAATAAATTTGAACTGTTAGAATAGGAAATGAACTTGGAAGATTAATCACAAAGGTCCCTCTCTGTTGTTATATAATTTTTCTCTCATTAACACAATGACATCTAAGTTTTGGGTGTGATTCCTTGGCCTATCATGATATCAGAACCATAGGTCCCAAGTTTAGGCACCTCTGATCCATCTAGTGAAACTCTCCTCTCTTCCATTCGCTCAGCCTATCAAATTTTATATTTTGGCCTAAGCATTTCATCTCTCCACGCTAGTTTCTTCTACTTAATGATCAACTATTCCATGTCATGTGTTACTCTACCACACCAAGCGTCACTCTCCACGTTGGTTTCCTCTATTTGATTCTCATTCCATGCATTGCTTAAGAAATACCTTTATGCTATATTGTGCTCTCTCCCCATGCAATTGTAGGTTTTAACCCCATACAGAAATTACCTGCATACGAATTCTAAAACACAGAAAATAAATAATGCTAGAGCAAAACACATAAAACACATAAACACAGAGATTTTCCCCTCGATCCCAAAACCGGGACTACCAGCTTGACTTTTCATTATGTTCCTTCCAATGTTATAATACATATTTATACATGCCAAAACATCCAATACCATGGACCGAAAACCATCACGTCCAATACCATGGACCGAAAACCATGGCGTCCAAAAAAAACATGTGCGAAAATCATGCACAAAAGCATAGGTGGGTCCGCCCAACCTAACAAAGGGCCCAAAACCAAAATTTTCCGGGGCGCTATCCCAGACCCATAAAGTGGGGTTATGGGTACACCACAAACCCCCTGTGACCCCCCCTTGCTAAACAATCGGCACAATGAAAGGGGGCTCCGCCCCCCCTCTAACCACCCGGTTAACTACGTGGGCTAGTCGTGGAAAGAATATAACACAACCCAACATTCTCCCACTTGTTGTTTTCTTTACACAGGGGGCCACAAGGGAGCTTAGTCATTTTTCCAGGCCTAAAATGCCCATTGTCTCTCTACACCAAGAGAACTTCTCAGAGCTCACAGATTTTGTCAATGCATCTGTTGTATTCTTCAAAGTGTCCACCTTTACCAGCAACACCTTTTTGTCTTCTATCATATCCCTCACAAAGTGATACTGAACATCAATGTGCTTTGTCTTTGAATGATGTGCGGGGTTCTTTGCTAAGAAAATTTCACTTTGGCTGTCACAGTTTATCCTTATAGCTTCATGTACTAACCCCATACTTGAACACAATCTCTGCAACCAAACTGCTTCCTTGCTTGCATGAGTGGCTGCCATGTATTCTGCCTCTGTAGTTGATAGTGCCTCTACAGATTGTTTCTTACTCATCCAATTGACTACACCTCCAAATAGGTTAAACACATACCCACTTGTAGATCTTCTCTGATCCATATCTCCAGCCCAGTCTGCATCAACAAAGCCATGAATATCCAACACTCTGTCCAATCCTGGTCTTCCTTGGTAGCACAAACCATAATCACTAGTGCCACGCAAATACCTGAAAACCCGCTTCACTACTATCCAATGCTCCTTTCCTGGTTTTGACATAAACCTGCTCAATACCCCCAGTGCATGTGCAATGTCTAGTCTAGTACAGACCATTGGATACATCAGGCTACCGACTGCACTTGCATATGGAACATGGGACATATCCTCTTCCTCTTCTTGTGTCTTGGGACACTGTTCAATAGATAACTTTACACCTACAGGAATATGAACCTTCACCGGTTTACTATCCTACATATTAAACCTCTACAATATTGTCTCGACATACTTCCTCTAGTTTAACTAGAGCTTCCTCTTTTCCCGATCTCTTTTAATTTCCATGCCCAAAATATAGTTTGTAGCACCAAGATCCTTCGTGTCAAATATTGAGGACAATTGGGTCTTCAAATCCTAGATAGTTTCTTTGTCATTTCCAACCAGCAACATATCATCCACATACAAGACCAAATAAATAACACAGTCACCAATTAATTTAAAATACACACAATGAACTACTTTGCTTCTGGTGAATCCAAGTCCCCGTATAAATGTATCAAATTTCTGATACCACATCCTTGGTGACTGTTTTAACCCATACAGAGACTTCTTTAACTTGCATACCAATTCTTTCTTACCCTTCACCGCAAAGCCTTCAGGTTGCTTAATGTAGATTTTCTCTTCCAGATCCCCGAGAAGAAATTTTGTCTTCACATCCATCTGTTCTACCTCAAAATCAAAAGCAGCAGCAACAGATAAAAGTAATCTAATAGAAGTTACCTTGGCAACAGGAGAAAAAATATCACCAAAATCAATTCCCGGCACCTAGGAATAACCTTTTGCTACCAACCGAGCTTTGTATTTCTCAACTTTTCCTTCTGCATTTGTCTTCTTTTTGAACACCCATTTGCTGCCAATGGGTTTCCTTCCAGCCGGCAACTCCACTAGATCCCAAGCCTCATTTTTGTGCAAAGATGCCATTTCATCAACCATGGCCTCTTTCCAGAGTTTTCCATCCTCTGAATCCACTGCTTCCTTCACAGTTCTAGGATCATCATCAGTCACAGACAAAGCAAAATTTGAACAGGATGCAGATGGACTATACCTTTCTGGTTGCCTTCTTTCTCGAACTGATCTTCTCACAGCTGGAGTTTGTGGCTCTTCATCTTCTGATTCCTCCTCTGCTGTAGAGTTTGATTCTTCCTCCTTTAGCTCAAACTCTATCTTCTCAGGTTCCTTTCGTTAGACTTCATGTTTAATAACATCTTTAACTTCTCTAAACACCACATCTCGGCTGTACACAACCTTCCGTGTGACTGGGTTCCAAAGTTTATAACCCTTTAAACCATCCTTATACCCAATAAAGATGCACTTTTCAAATTTACTATCCAACTTGGTTCATTTCTCCTTTGGAACATGTACATATGCATCACATCCAAATACCCTCAAATGTGAAAGATAGGGTTTCTTACCAGTCCATACCTCTTGTGGAGTCCTATCCTCCAATGCTGATAAAGGTGACCTGTTGACCAAGTAAGATGCAGTATCCAGTGCCTCTGCCCAGAATTCTTGTCCTAACCCGGCACCACTGAGCATGCTTCTTGCCCTTTCCATCAACGTCTTGTTCATTCTTTCTGCAACTCCATTTAGTTGAGGTGTATATGGAGTAGTCTTCTGTCGTGCTATACCACACTTCTTATAGAATTCTTCAAGTTCCTTGCTGCAAAACTCTCCGCCATTATCTGTCCTCAACACCTTTATCTTCTTCTCTATCTGATTTTCCATGAGAGCCTTAAATTCTTTAAACCCATCAAAGACTTCAGATTTCTTCTTAAGGAAATATATCCATGTATTCCTTGAGAAGTCATCTATATATGATACATAGTACACAGACTTACCCAGTGATGGAACCTTCACAAGTCCATACACATCACTGTGCACAAGTTCTAATATCTGTTTCGCCCTCTTACTACCAGAGGGGAAACTCACTCGATTCTGCTTCTCTATACACAATTTTCATAGAAATAGAAATCCAGAGAGCTATTACTCATACCTTCTACCATACCTTTACCATGAAGTATTCGAAGGCCCTTCTCTCCAATATGTCCAAGCCTTTGATGCCACAACATGGTCTTCTCTCCAGAGACCACTAGATTTTTTGCTCCACTTTCAGGAACAACAGAACTGCTGCACCCATCAATAACAGTACTACCTTGCAGCTTGTACAGAGTTCCAATTCGAACTCCCCGCGTCAATACCAGTGCTCCCCAAACCATTTTAAAGGTATCCTTCTCGAACACTATTTTTACATCTGCATCATCCAATTTGTTTACAGAAATCAGATTTCTGGCCAATGTAGGAATATGCAGAACACTCGGAGGTGTTCTAACCCTTCCACCTTGCAACTTCAACTTTACTTTTCCGCGACCAATGATTCTAGCCTTCCTATCATCACCTAAGAAAACATCACCACCATTGTATTTCTCATACTCGCAGAACCACTCTCTATGGGGAGTGAAGTGAAAGGATGCACCTAAGTCAATCAACCATGCCTCATGATCTACATGTGTACTTGAAGAAGCCAAGTACACATCCCCACCTTCATCTGAGGTGGTCTACCACAGGCCCGAGTGAAACCCCTCAGCAACAAAGGCTTCCCCTTGAAGCCAAAACTGCTCCGATACCAGATGTAGGTTTTAACCCCATACAGAAATTACCTGCATACGAATTCTAAAACACAGAAAATAAATAATGCAAGAGCAGAACACATAAAACACATACACACAGAGATTTTCCCCTGGATCCCAAAATCGGGACTACCAGCTTGATTTTTCATTATGTTCCTTTCAATGTTATAATACATATTTATACATGCCAAAGCATCCAATACCATGGACCGAAAACCATCGCGTCCAATACCATGGACCGAAAATCATCACGTCCAAAAAAACACGTGCGAAAATCATGCACAAAACCATAGGTGGGTCTGCCCAACCTAACATAGGGTCCAAAACCAAAATTTTCCAAGGCGCTGCCCCGGACCCCATAAAGTGGGGTTACGGGTACACCTCAAACCCCCTGTGAGCCCCTCTCGCTACACAATCGGCACAAAGAAAGGGGGCTTTGCCCCCTCTCTAACACCCCCGGTTAACTACGTGGGCTAGTCATGGAAAGAATATAACACAACCCAGCAGCAATTTGGTGTCTTCATATAATATTGTTACTGTAAGACGTACTCTCCCAAATGTTCTAGAATAAGTAACCCTCACCTGAATCTACTTCAAGATCCATAAAAATTAGAACTTTGAAATTATTTTACCTTTTGCATGTATTCCTACCTAGCGATTTTAGATTACCTGAGAGCATAAGTGTGAGAGTTGGCGCATAAGTTCCCTGAGAACATAAATGAATTAAGAGAGTAAGTGCCCCGAAATCTAAGAGCATGAACATGAGAGTTGGAGAGTAATTGGTATTGAAGCGTCATTGTTTCTTCTCTTCGCAATTATGCTCTTCCCTTTGCTTCGAATGCAGAGCCAATTATCTTATTTTGATAGTGATTCAAACACTTTTTATCAAGTTGTTGTAGTGGCTACAAACATCCTCCAAAATTTTTCCTTAGCTTCGTTTTGGAGCCTTCCTACCAACCATCCTCGACAGCATGTCTTGCACCATCAAGCATATAGGCTTCAGCTGTTTCTTAGTGTCTTGTCAACTTGTGCATTTTAGTTTGCTTCACTCCTCTCACAGGCTGTCTTTCTGGACTTAGACCATGTGCTGGCCAAGGATCTCCCCCATAAAATTGTGCAATTATGGAGGTGAACCAGTCTTCCCTCCAGAAATTGCACAAATCAGATGGCCAGCCTGTTGAGCTCAAGAATTGCGAAAAATTAGTCTGTCAGGCTTCCCTCAAAGAATTGTGCAAATCAGCCTGGTAACCTGTTGGGCTCCAGAATTGCGTAGAGTAGTCAGGCAGTCTTCCTCCAGAAAACTGCACAATCTGACCCAACGTTGCTGCTCAGCCCAAAAATTGCACAATTCTGGGAGGCAATCACCTGCTGAACCCAAAAATTACGTAATCCCTATGGAACAGCTAGCCCAACTCAGCCCAAGAACTTTGCAAATTTTCATCCTAGGCTCGCAGACCGATGCATCTGCCTTCAGGTTAACTCGTTCCCTCCGGGACCGAGCAAAACTGATTTGCATGAATGGATTTCTTTTCCCAAGGCATCATGCAAATGGATCCCTATATTTATGGATCTATTTTTAGTAGCTAGAGGTTACATACAATGGTCATTTTAGAAACCTCCCACCAAGTGTCACTTTTCCTATATTTGTGGCATGCATGTCGTAACCTCAATTTTAACAAAAATTATGAACTGGACGCTGCAGAGCTCATTCCTCACATCGATCTTTCAACTCTGATGTCCCACATTGCATCTAGGACTCGTTGGCACATTCAACTCAATTGTTTTTGGGTAAGCTTACTTTGCATGTCTTGCGCTGCATTTCTATCGCTTTTTGTGTTTTAGCTTGTGTGAGTGTTTTCTACTTGATTTCAGTGAGTGATTGTTGTCATTTTGATGTATGTTAGCTTATTTAAGCATCGTTTCAGTTTTTGTTCACATCTCACTATTGTCGCATGCATGAAATTATTTTTGCATCAACGGTCGTCGTTGTGGAAACTCGCTTCACACGCATGCATGTTTTCCCATTTTATGAATCCTACACTTGTTGTTTGCATGCATGATCATTCACTCTTGTTTACACTTAGTATCATCGTGCATTCAGACTTCTCATGTTTTCAGTCGCCCGTCGGCGGGCCTGGGCTGCCTTAGCCTGGGCCTTACCTTGCCCAGCTAGCATTGCGCATTTTTGGAAGTGAAGGCTCTGCCTTCCCTCCAGAAATTGCACAAGTCTGGCCTAGCACTGACCTCCAGGCTTGCATTACGCAATTCTAGGAGGAAGTGCCTTGCTGGCCCGAGAAACTGTGCAATTCAGTTTGTTGGTTTGCATGTCACTGTGTTGGGTCCCTATAATACTAGTGATTACCCCATTACTATTGTAGTTATACCCCTTATTAATATTGTTGTGCCCCTATTTCCCCCATATTGTTATTACTGTGCCCCATAGAATCCCTCTATTGTTATTTTTGTCGCTTTATATTATTATTGTTAGGTCGGCCGGATTATATTGTGACTCCTTAGACTCCTATATATAGAAAGGAGGTTTTGTCATTTGAATCATCCAAGAATTGTTCATTTATGTAATGTAAAGGAGGTTACCCCCTCGAAGAGGCTGAATTCTAAGGTGTTGATCTATCTTTTCTATCTTTTTGTGAGCTGGTTCCATAATATTTGGTATCAGAGCTTTGGATTCTAGGGTTTCGCTGCTCCAAACAGGTCATCGTGGAATTTTCGCTATAACTTTTTTTCTGTAACGTTTCAGAAGTCCCAAAAAAAACCCATTTGAGAAGAAATAACGCTGAACCTTGGGTCCAAATTTCAAAGCTTTTTGCGTGATATTTGCGGAGATATGATCTGAGGAAGTTGGTCTTTTTGCATACTCGTGAATTACATTCAAAATAGGTGACCTGGGGAAAATCGTCATAACTCTCTCTGGGGGATTGGATTGAAATTTCGTAAGAAGGTAAAGAAAGAGGACGGACTATAGTTTCTTGTATGCATGTTTCAGATCCAAAGGTCGAAACAGTGACTCGTGGCACGTCGTACAAGTTCGCTCTACTGAACTAGTCTATAAGCAAGTCACTGTGGGAGATTTCACATAACTCTTCCTTGGAGAATCCAATTTGGGTCAGACTTGTGGCAGTGGAAAGAGGACACAGAGGGCTAATAAAACTAACAAATTTAAAACTAGATGATTGGAAAGTACAGAGATACATCAAAGGCAATATCGAGCTCCTACAAAGTGAAAAAAGGTGTGTAGATTTTCTTAAATTTTTGTTTAAGCTTGGTTTGAAAATTTATTTTGAAGGAATTCAAAGGGCATAGTAGAGCATTATTATCAGTAACTGATGCCCCGAGGAAAGAAAATTCAAACACCTAGTAAGGAACCTGAAAGCTCTAGCATGACTCATGAAGAAGAGGAAGAAATGCAATATGATATATCAAAATTACAAGACCAAGTGCAACAACTGTCCTTTGCACAAAAAGGAACAGAATCAAAGATGGATGGTTTAAAGAAAGATGTAGAAGCTAAGATGGATGGTTTAAAGAAAGGTGTAGAAGCTAATATGGATTGTTTAAAGAAAGGCGTAGAAGCTAAGATGATTGATGTGGAAGCTAAGATGGATGATTTGAAGATAGATTTGAAGACGGACATGGACGAATTGAAGATAAATATGAATAAGTTGCTACAAGAAATGGTCCCTAAGGGTGAAATGGTACTAAAGGAAACTCATGATGAGAACAAAAGAAATGTTAATCATGAATCCATAGATGCTAATGTTGGATCGAAGACTCACCATATTCCAAAAATCGATATGAGGAAGTTTGATGGCAAGGATCCTACCACATGGATATTACAGATGGAGCAATTCTTCGATCTCAATAATGTGCAAAACACACAAAAGGTACGTATGGAAACTTTATATTTGGAACCAAATCAGTTTGTATGGTATCAATGGCTTTGCTCTCGTAAACCATTTATCACTTGGGCAATTTTTACGGAAGAATTGATAGCACATTATGAGGATACAAAAAGCAACACTTTTTTAGCCAATTGATAAGTCTCAAACAAAAGCGTTCAATAATGGAGCACATTGAGGAGTTCCAAAAATTGAACATAAGGGTAAAAGATATTCCAGAGGAGCATAGGATTGATGTGTTCATAGGGTCTTTAAAGGATAATATCCAACATGATGTTCTTCTTTGGGAACCTGATTCATTAAAGAATGCATTCAGGTTAGCAAGAAAAATGGAAAGCAAAATTATGGCAACCAGGAAGCATACCACGCACAACTATAAAGACGGAAGTGTTGTTGCCCCTAGTCTTCCACAACTTATAAGGTTGACACCACAACAATTGGAAGAAAAAAGAGCAAAAGGGCTTTGTTACATTTGTGATAGCAAATACACTAAAGGTCATAAGTGTGCTGAGAAGAAATTATTCTACATAGATTGTGAAGAAGAAGAAGAAAAGGAGCAAGAAAGGTCAAAATAAGAGGATATACTCCAGGAACAAAGCCTAGATGAAGAACAAATAAATCCGACCATATCTTGTAATGCATTGGCGGGAATTACCACTCCTCAAACCATCAAGATATGGTCTACCATTGACAAGTGTTCATCTATCTCTCAACGGCACATGTACAATGGCTTCCAAGAGAGCAAAGTCTATGACACCGTTCATAGCACAACTGGGGATGCAGTCGATCAAGTGTCTATGAACTTGCCTATGTATGAAGACATCAATTTGTTCATGGACAAGATATCAACATGAAATGGTAGCGGCGTCACAGTGAGCAGCACCATTAGCAGCAGCAGAAGGTAGCACACTGTTTAGTCAATTTAATGTCTTAAATTGCTCTACATAAATTATCAATCCGGGTATCGTAAACTGATGAAGTGTGGTGCACTATATGTGCTTAGTTAACCTTTCTCTTACTTCGTTGTTTTATAGTTTATGTTCAACTCTTCCTAAAACTCTGCTTCAAACACATGTGCTGTGTAAAGCACGATTAAGAAGTAGTCAGAAATAAGTCCAAAAAGTAGTCAAGCTCTAAGGTGACAAGTAAGAAAAACCACTTTAAAGACCAGTTATAATGTTCAACTCTTCCTAAAACTCTGCCTCAAACACATGTGCTATGTAAAGCACGATTAGGAAGTAGTTAGAAATAAGTCTAGAAAGTAATCAAACTTTTAAACTTGCAAAGAAAGAGCTTGAAAGAAATAACTTGAAATGAAACTGAAAGCAAAGAACTTGAAATGACTTGAAAGTAAATGACCACTTCCAATGGCACTAGACACCATTCATGCTGCTGCAAATAAAAGAAAAGAAAGTCACTTTTAAAACCAAAGATAAAGATTATCTCTCTCTAACTCGATGCTTCTAAGCACATGTACTGTGTAAAGCACGGATAGAAAGTAGCTTAAGTTGAATTAGAAAAGTGAGAAAAATCTGCTTTAAAGACTAATGATAATATTTTGCTCTTTCTAATTCTCTACTTCAGCCATATGTACTATGCAAAGTATGATTAGAAAGTAGTGAAAGATTAGTCTAAGAAGCACTTAAAACCAAAAATCTACTTTAAAGACTAGTAATAATATTTTGCTCTTTCTAACTCTCTACTTCAGCCATATGTACTATGCAAAGTATGGTTAGAAAGTAGTGAAAGAACAGTCTGAAAAGCACTCAAAGCCAGCTGCAAGTTAGTGATATTTTGATCTTAAAATGTAACAATTTATGATGAAGATCATTTATGTGTTAGCAGCTCTTTGAGAAATAAAATTAAAAATCAGCTATAAAAACAAAGGCAGCAGCTTGAACCTGTCAACTTCAAATACCATTAGTTTGTAAAGCAAATACATAAACATAAAAACAAATCCCGGGAGAAAATAAAATGCAATAATTCAAACTGTACAAGGCAGGGGCCCCCTTCTACCTATGAAATCAAAGCATACTTAAAATTGCATGAATGAAAATCTAATCTACCTTACATTCTACAAAGCAATATTTACAAAATGAAATCTAACCTACTTACATCCTAATATGCTCCATGACATCTACTTCACATCTCCTTCCATGTTGAGAACATCAAAGCTTTATTCAATTTCTTCAAAAGTGCAAAGTACAACAAAGCTCTCCAAAGAGAGACTAAAAAGAGACTAAAAAGACTAACTAATGAAGGGGAGAGACCTCCTATTTATACAAAAAGATGAGAGCCTTCTCATTAATGATAAACCATGAATCTCTCCCTCTACCTCTAGAGTCCTAATCAAAATAGGAACTGATAAGACACATGTCTTTTAGAGTTACAATACAATTAGGAGATGTGACACATATCCTCATGATCCCATGATTCTTTCCAACCAAATTCGAATTTGGCCTTAGAGTGCCACATAAGGGTCTTCTAGAAGTCTCCTTTCAACCTACACATGTCAACAAACTCAACCCATTGGTTAGGTATAAGCATATGCACATTATTTTCTAATGTTTAACCACAAATTCACTTAAAAGGCTTAGAAATAATAAATATTGGAAAAACATAAAGGTAGCCCAATGATAATGAAAGTGGGATGAATGTGGTGACATAGTAGTGAAATGGAGGTGAAATGGAGGTGATATAATGAACATAATAGTGAAAGTGTAATGGAAATAAATGACATTTTCAAGACTCAACATACCCCCCAACTGAAGCTATTGCATGTCCTCATGCAACATATATTACATTGACTCTTTTGATTCTTGAGCTTTGGCTTAACTTTGCATGATATCATTTGATAACTTCATATTTCTGCAAAGTGTTTCACTTGAATTGCAACCTGGTTGGTTCTTGTGTTACAACCATTTTTTTTTTTTTTTTTTGTTGCCTTCTATTTTGATCTTTGAACTTTGCGTAATGATATTTTGATTATTGTTGCTAAGTATATCTTTATTGGATTGCATGATGGTTGGTTCTTGTGTGACAACCATGATTTTGTTTGTATCCAATTTATCCTTTAAGCACTTTTTCAAAAGCCATTGTATGCTCATAATAGCAATGTAATAATTAATATATATTGGAAGTATGTGAGCTCTTGAATATGTTATGGACATGGAAAGATATGAATATGAATGTATTCCCCCCCCCCAACTGATGGTATTGGCAATTTTATGAAATGAGGAAGAGAAATGTTTTTCCAACAAGTATCATTCTAGCTTTTTATGGAATTCTATGGTTAAAAGTTAGAAAATGCCGTACCTTCACTTACCCTTTGGAATGGATGAGTTGTATGTGTGTGGTGGCTGAAAACTTCTGATCATATTCTTCTTCAAGTGGCTGAACAAGAGGAGTCATGGATAGAGAGATAAGATGGCTTTTTATTGCTTCTACTAAAACTTGCTGAATCTGCTCCAAAATGCTGAAAATAATAGTCTTCATGTCTTCAAAACTCATTGGCACAATTCCTACTATGTGAAAAGATGTTCTGATGTCGAACATAGTAGGAAATTGTTGGCTTAGTGGCCACTAGTCAACACGAGTACTCTCACCATTGATGTCAATGAGAGTCAAGATGCCCAAACACATCTTGCTAGGTACGAATGAATTTGCTGATGTCGAGTCACCTAGAAGATCTAACAAACAAGGGACATTAATGTATCCCCATTGTTTGTCAGCATGAGAACTTGCCATTAAGGCATGCAAGTCTCAAGGTGTTTTTACAAAGAACTTAGACTCAAAGGACTATGGACTCAATAATTTACATTGAAGCAGGGCTTATTTGCGGAATGAAAATGACAAGGAATGGAAAATGAAAATGGAAAATGGCAATGGAGAACAGAAATGACAATGGGCAATAAGCATGTGAATGAGCCTTTTGCTTTTATTGGTGGGTTATGAATGGACAAAAAGAGATGGAAAGTGTATGTGAATGAAAAAATGGAAAATATGGAGTGGAATGAGGTGAATGGTTTATTATGGAGTATGGATGTGATGGATGGATGTGATGGAGACAATAATATCTGAAAGTTTTTCAAGTATTTGGATCTGATTTTGCATCAGCATATTTCCTCTTTGTTGCGGATCAACCTCTTATGAAACAAATTGGTCTCTTAGAGAGACATCATTCCCTTGTAGTCATTTGTCCTTCCTCCTAGAACCTGCAAAAAAACTAATACTTCTTCCGCAATGGAATGTAAGATTATCAAAGGAGAGAGGTGATCAATCTCTCTAGTTATGATATTTACACACAAAACTAAGAATTTGTATTAATGAAACAAGTTCTCAAAGGAAAAATCAAAAGAATTTATACCTGCTTTGGAATTAGTGCCTCAAGTTGATGTTGCTTCTTTTCAGCAATTTATTTCATTATTTGCCATTTCAAACTTTAATGATATATTTCTCATTGTATAGATCTTGTTGAGATCTTTCCAATGGTACTTAAATCATCAAAATCTGATTCTGTATGAGAAAGATAGGCTGATTTGGACAATGAGGTTTTTCTGGCTGCGGGATTGAGGAACAACTCTGTAGCTAAAAATCTTGAATAAAAAGTTAGCCATTCAATTTTCATTATCAGTCCAGAATTAATCAATACCTTCAGAAAAGTGAGAAAATAACTTGTTCATTTCATTGATTCAAAATTATTATTTTTTCTTGACATGCAGCGACTTAGTGTGGCGACTCAGTGTGGCGACTTTGTTATAACACCCAATTTGACTTCCCTTTGACCGGGGTCTTTTTCAGCAAATTTGACCGAATGAATAGGACACCATCCATGTACTGACATTTCCCTAGCTACCCATGTGACCTGTTTTGCCTGATGACACCTACAACCTAGAGTTTAACAAAACAGCTGCGGGATCACTAAATGGCTGCGGGATCGCTAAATGGCTGCGGGATTGCAGAGTGTAAAAAATACTGTGAAATGGAGTGGCTGTGTGCGAACAAACTAAGAAATTTCTCCATCTCAAACTTCGGCTGAAAAATGGAACTGTGGAGTTTGAAACAGAACTGTGGGGTTTAAAACATTATGGTCATCAAAGGGGAAGCAAGCAACTATCATATCCTTTATCCTCGGATGCTTCTTTGTTGAAAAGAGAACTCCATTATGATCAGATACTGTAATAGATGGTCGAACCCAGTAAGGCATTTATGAAGACGGAATCCCCGAAGTATACATCTCCTACCAGGTTGAACTTCATCATTGGAATATGTGAGAACTCGTTCAAAATATTTTACATAGTGAATTTGGCTTGGAAGAACAACTACTACATTCTCTATATCTTCCTTCAGCCATAAGTACGCACTTTGACAAAATGATACTATGAGTTGAATTGGAGGGCAAGAGACGTGGTACAGGTGACGTGGTACAAGTGACGTGGTGGAGAACGGAAATGTGGTGAAGGTGAAAGAGTTGTATCCAACCAAATCAAACAGAGCCGTCTTCGATTCGGACTGTTCAACACATGTATTAATGATTTGCAAGGGCAGAAGACGTACTATTTCAAACAATCAAAGCGCACCGTGTATGACTTGGCTGCCAAGAAAACCGGATCTGAGCAGATTTCTCAGGGAAAACGAAATGTAGTCACAATTGTTAAAAAAACACTGATTTTTTTACGCGCGGCAGCCAAAAAGGGACTCCAAAGAACCGAACATTTCTCCCAGACCACCACGAATTTTCCCAAACGGTTTCTGGGTTATCTAATTAACCCACCTGGCAACAAAACCCATGTTTTATTGTTTTGAAATTCGCTACCATTTGGGAAAATCGAGCATGTAAAGTTTGACGTTTTTCTGTTGTTTGCGTTTTTTTCTCTGAGTTAATTTTTTCTGTTCTGCACTTTTTGCATTCGTTTTTCTTATCTGATCTATTGTTTTGTCGTATGTTTAGTAGGTGGAGCGAGGAAGTTTGAGCTTACAGGGCCTTCTCTGCTGAAATATGTACTGAATATGTATAATAATACAGACGTTTTCCTGTACGCCCCCTTTGATAAGGACTCTCACAAATTCCACTTTCTCAATAATGCAAACAGTCTCGCAGCTGTCCGCATCTTTAGCCCTCTAAGGATAGATGTGACCACTGTGCATTCAGAAGCTTTGACATCAAACGGTTCTCCAAATGGATTACAGGGATTATTGCAGTACTTCAATTTGGTTGAGGGTCTCAGTTGAGAAAATAAAGGATGATTTAGTAAAGCAATGGGAAGTTTCACAACCAGATGCTCAACTATCTCTTCCATATGCTCTAATTGATAAGGTGGCTATCCAAAGGTGAAATCAACTCAGAAATCTGCCACTAAATGATGAATGCCTCCTATAGGAATCAACAGGTCAAAGCTTGAACATGGAGGCATATTTTTTTATTTATTGAAGCCACAGTGAAAACTAAGAATGGAGATAGCCCTAGATTGTTTTTCTCTCTCTTTTTTTTTTTCTTCTCTGAAATTGTAAAACTTTATAAAAAGTATTAATGATTTTCAATTTCAGGCAGCCAAGACTTCAAGAAAAACATGCTAAAACCAAGACTTTGACTAAGGTCCTAGGCTGGTTTTTCATCGATCTGAGCTGGGTGACTAGGATAGGATCCATGTCGGGACAATTCTGGAGATGCCCATGTGGTCGGTTTTTTCATTAGATGCCTGTAACTTGTTAAACCTTGAAACAGCTGCGGGATTGTCAGATAGCTGCGGGATCAGGGTAGTTTCTGCAACTAAGTTGCAAAACCTTATTTGAACAAGATACAGTGTTTTGAAGACCACTACAAAGCATAACCAGACAATTTTGGACAATTTGAACCTATCAAAGCACTTGACTTTTTTTTTTCATTTTTTTTTTTTTATTGAATCAATTGAAGTGATGAAGTTTATTTTGTCTCCTATTTTTTTTTTTATTTTTTTTTAACAATTCTTTTTCTAATCCTCCAGATCACACAGAGTGCAGGAGGAGAGCATACTCAAGAATTATTATTTTGTCTTTTTTTACTTAACAATCCTTTTTCTGATCCTCCAGATCACACAAAGTGCAAGAGGAGAGCATACTCAAGGATTATTAATTTTTTTTTCCAGATGTAAGAAATAAGGTCTCCTAATTACACTTCCCCGGCAACGGCGCCAAAATGTTTAGTCAATTTAACGTCTTAAATTGCTCTACATAAATTATCAATCCGGGTATCGTAAACTGATGAAGTGTGGTGCACTATATGTGCTTAGTTAACCTTTCTCTTACTTCGTTGTTTTATAGTTTATGTTCAGCTCTTCCTAAAACTCTGCTTCAAACACATGTGCTGTGTAAAGCACGATTAAGAAGTAGTCAGAAATAAGTCCAAAAAGTAGTCAAGCTCTAAGGTGACAAGTAAGAAAAACCACTTTAAAGACCAGTTATAATGTTCAACTCTTCCTAAAACTCTGCCTCAAACACATGTGCTGTGTAAAGCACGATTAGGAAGTAGTTAGAAATAAGTCTAGAAAGTAATCAAACTTTTAAACTTGCAAAGAAAGAGCTTGAAAGAAATAACTTGAAATGAAACTGAAAGCAAAGAACTTGAAATGACTTGAAAGTAAATGACCACTTCCAATGGCACTAGACACCATTCATGCTGCTGCAAATAAAAGAAAAGAAAGTCACTTTTAAAACCAAAGATAAAGATTATCTCTCTCTAACTCGATGCTTCTAAGCACATGTACTGTGTAAAGCACGGATAGAAAGTAGCTTAAGTTGAATTAGAAAAGTGAGAAAAATCTGCTTTAAAGACTAATGATAATATTTTGCTCTTTCTAATTCTCTACTTCAGCCATATGTACTATGCAAAGTATGATTAGAAAGTAGTGAAAGATTAGTCTAAGAAGCACTTAAAACCAAAAATCTACTTTAAAGACTAGTAATAATATTTTGCTCTTTCTAACTCTCTACTTCAGCCATATGTACTATGCAAAGTATGGTTAGAAAGTAGTGAAAGAACAGTCTGAAAAGCACTCAAAGCCAGCTGCAAGTTAGTGATATTTTGATCTTAAAATGTAACAATTTATGATGAAGATCATTTATGTGTTAGCAGCTCTTTGAGAAATAAAATTAAAAATCAGCTATAAAAACAAAGGCAGCAGCTTGAACCTGTCAACTTCAAATACCATTAGTTTGTAAAGCAAATACATAAACATAAAAACAAATCCCGGGAGAAAATAAAATGCAATAATTCAAACTGTACAAGGCAGGGGCCCCCTTCTACCTATGAAATCAAAGCATACTTAAAATTGCATGAATGAAAATCTAATCTACCTTACATTCTACAAAGCAATATTTACAAAATGAAATCTAACCTACTTACATCCTAATATGCTCCATGACATCTACTTCACATCTCCTTCCATGTTGAGAACATCAAAGCTTTATTCAATTTCTTCAAAAGTGCAAAGTACAACAAAGCTCTCCAAAGAGAGACTAAAAAGAGACTAAAAAGACTAACTAATGAAGGGGAGAGACCTCCTATTTATACAAAAAGATGAGAGCCTTCTCATTAATGATAAACCATGAATCTCTCCCTCTACCTCTAGAGTCCTAATCAAAATAGGAACTGATAAGACACATGTCTTTTAGAGTTACAATACAATTAGGAGATGTGACACATATCCTCATGATCCCATGATTCTTTCCAACCAAATTCGAATTTGGCCTTAGAGTGCCACATAAGGGTCTTCTAGAAGTCTCCTTTCAACCTACACATGTCAACAAACTCAACCCATTGGTTAGGTATAAGCATATGCACATTATTTTCTAATGTTTAACCACAAATTCACTTAAAAGGCTTAGAAATAATAAATATTGGAAAAACATAAAGGTAGCCCAATGATAATGAAAGTGGGATGAATGTGGTGACATAGTAGTGAAATGGAGGTGAAATGGAGGTGATATAATGAACATAATAGTGAAAGTGTAATGGAAATAAATGACATTTTCAAGACTCAACACACACCTGCATGCAACAAATGCAAGAGGAAGGTTGTTGAAAGCGCAGAGGTGGAACAAAGTTGCAAACTCAAGCATATCCACTTGTGATGAAAGTAGCTTTGGAGATTGAGGTGATAGCGTGAAGGCAAAGAGAGAAACAACCTATGGGTACATGTGCAGATTGGATGTAATGTCTTCCCAAGTGGAAGTTCAAGTGTCAATAGTTGAATGTAACAGTCATAAAGTACTTGAAGAGTCATGAGGGTAGATGAACAGTCACAAAGGGGAATGTCAAGGGCCACCCCACCCTTTTCTATATATAGTACCTCATAACTCATTGTAGAGGCTTTTGGTTAGCCAAGATTCCGATAGGAATATTTTAAAGAAAGCTTGAAGAGTATTGTAACAAGCCTTGGCTTCTCCACATTGCAAAGCTAGTACATCTCTTTGGAGGAGTAGGCAGCAGTGACTATAACATTCCGCTATTGGGATTAGTGGTTGGTCATGGTTGTACTATATGATTGGAACTTTCACTTATTAATATAACAGATCCAACATGTTTCATGCATATGTTTTTATTGTATTTTAGCTATCTTGGTTACTCTAATGATATATGTATCTGTTTGCTTACGCATGCATGTATGAACTCTTTCTGTATAAGTATGTATGAATCTTACTGAAATGTGTTATTGGTTTAACCATCAATATGGATTGTTAGCTTACTTGCTTTCTAGTTTGTGATGCATCTTCGCTTGTGTGTTCCCTTCCAAGCCGTGTGCTTCCACAAGTTTCCAAGGGGTGCACTCACCTCACTTTTTGTGTGTTACAACCATTCATACACCTTCCTTGGCTTGTTTCGCATGTCACACCCTTGCTACCAACAGGGACATCTTACTTGCCTCTGTGTGCAACGGCGGTCAAGGCGATACTATACGACCCACTGTTAGGACTCCTACACCAAATGGTATGAGGTCTAGTTGGGACTTCTTACGGGGAGATCCCCTGACATGTTGGTGGGTCTAGCACCGTCAACATTTTGGCACTAGGAGGGCCATATGACAAGACAAGTTCTCATCATTTGTTTTGAGTCTTCGCACATCTATCATGGAGTTTTTTATAGTTCACCCTCCCTAATGTCTGTCCAATGGACATATCTTTCACATCAAGAGATAGTTTTTGGATCACTTGTCACAAATCACGTATGATGGTTAAGTTGAAGTGGCTTGGCCTAAGAACTTAGATGACTTCCATGCACCCATGGAGGGCATGGAATATTTTAATGAAACAGAGGTTTTTACGTTGCTCACACACACACTTAGCGACCACCCATCGCAATGGTGTGGCACACTACCTCATAACTCCGTGCACTCATTCAAGTAGTTCAGTGATCTAATCGAATATGTTTTCCACCATTTTGATCCTAAAGTACTTGATAAAAAATTGTTAAAACAACGGAAGGCACCGCACGAATCACCTATGGAGTTTTCAGAGCACTTCCGTCTATTCATGTTTGAAGCCCCGAAAAGTCAAATGAAATTTTAGTATCTCATGGACATATTTGAATATTGCCTTATCAAATTTGTCAATCCCAAGAAGAATTTCAAGCTCAAACCCCGCTCAACATACTTCGGTGATGGAGCTGCGCAATCACAGACGGACATGGTCGTTGTCACAAGTGACTGTCTGCCATCCCCTCATCAAACAACTCCACCACTACAGAGTGATGTGAGAGAACATGCACACACATCCGTTCGACTGTCACATCCTCCCAACATCACTTCTCACCATTTTCGTGCAGATTTGGTTGCAAATCCCATGGGTTGTCACGTATATTTCTTACCTCAACCTCCGTCTTCGTATTCTAATGATCCTCTGGATTTCACTGTCTTGTGTTCTCCCGTTCCGGACTCTAAACCTGTTGTGAACGAGGACCAAGCCATTGATGGAGTTGGTGTTGCACAACCAACCTGCATTGTCATTCATGAGAGTATGACTTGGAGCTTGAGCATCAATCCTCGGTGAAGGATGACTCCCTTCTATTCAAGCGTCCTCTGTGTCTTCCTGACATCTTTGGTGATTCTTCCATCCTTGATTTCGTATGTGTATCTCCATCTATGGATTGATCATTCGTAGAACACACTGGATGTCATTCCATCATCCGACAATGGAGAGGATAAATCATTCATTGAACATCTACTTGATTCTTCATCTGCTTTTTTCGGGAACGTAGAGGATGAAAATTCTTGCTTCTCATCTACCCCTCTGTGTGATTCATCAAATCATGAGGATGCCGGCAAACATCATGATTTTTCTGATCTTGTTTGTCGTGATCTCTCTACTTCTTCATATGATCACGATGTTGATTCAATCATTGTTAATCTGTCTAAGACACTGGTCTACGATGATCTAATTGTTGACAAATTCGAAACCCTACAAGCTATCAAGGCACTTCAGCCCAAGATGATGGTTATGTCAGGCCCTCACTCTCCTGAGGTTGGTTTCACTTTCAATCAAGAAATTGTTCAGACACCCAAGGCTCCTCATCGCTCATTTGTATGCACTGAAGATCAATCTCACACACAGATTTCGCTTCCTCCAATCGATCTACACGATCCCATCGCTCACATGTTGGAGGAATCTTATACAGCAAGCACACTTGTGCAATGTAAGTGGTCTACCTTTCTCACATTTGATTGCATGTCATGGTTAAGAGAATGCGTACACTTAACATCTGCATGCAATGTCACAAAGCATCATGGTAAGTCCACGGATTGCATGTCATGCACTTGTACTCACTTATGTTCTGTGGATGCATCTAAACTCGAAGTGTGTTTGTCTTCATTGTTATATCTTTCTTGTTTGTTGGTTCACGCAGATGTGTTGTTCGTGAACCATGCCTTCACCAACATGGGTCGACCAATGCGCCGGTGGCTTGCATTGGAAGTATCACTTCATGTGAACAGACCCATGCACCGTTAGCTTAGGAGTAGGAGTAGTGTTTTTTTTTGGTTTGTTTTCTTGCATGCTTGTTTGCTTCTTACCTTGCATGTTTTTGTGCTCGCTTGCTTGTTTGCTTACTCGCTTTTCTTATGCATTTACTTCTGCTTCTACTTCATTTTGTGCTTGTTTTCTTATTTATGTTCATAGGTTAATTTCGCATGACCATGCACGACTCTCGAAACGAGATGGGTAAAGTACAAGAGGACTTGTGTAGTTATCAATACTTGGTTATCTGTCATCTTGCCTCTTTATGAAGAACGTGTTATCCTCATTCCATGATATATCGATGGAAAATACGTCTTGTTCGAAGTGAACCTTGGTGAAAACACAATGCTTGTGTGATAACTAGTGTCACCTACTCTAGTAAATTCTTTTTGGGTTAATTCTTGTCAACTCAATCAAGTAGAGTAAGGTGAGGGGGAAAATCTTAACAAGCACGTCATAGGTATATATAATCTACTTCTCTGAAGGAACAATCTATTCTGCTCTCAATAAGTCTGGATCCCTCTTTCACCTCTGAAATGAATAAGTGCTATGCACAGTTATGAAAATGAAAATGTGAAAAATGAATAAGGCGAAAGAAGAGAAAGGCTTCCAGCACAAAGAGGTCATGCAAGTAACTTTGTCGGGGTACTTACCAAGCTCACTTACAGCAGAGCGATGCTTGTGTTCTTGTGTGACTCCGTCGGGGTATTGTCCAGGTCTGTTAGTAGCGGAACAACACCAGAGATGGAACTAAAACTCTGACAATCATATGACTTGTGCACCAATATACCCCTCATCCCTAATCGAAACAACTATGCTGACTTGGCTTGGAATGTGTATCGGCCGACCAAGGGCTTGGCAAATGCTACATCTTACAATCAAGTGTGGTAACCAAGACGAAGAGAGAACTGAAAAATAATTCCAGAGGTGTTAGACCTCCTTTTCATGAACAAGGTCCATTCAGAGAGTTGGAGTTCTAGCAGTGTGTCGCCAAGTATTGTAACGGCTACAAACACCCTCCAAAAATTTTCCTTAGCTTCGTTTTGGAGCCTCCCTACCAACCATCCTCAACATCATGTCTTGCACGATCAAGCATATAGGCTTTAGTTGTTTCTCAGTGTCTTGTCAGTGTATGCATGTCATTTTTCTTCACTCCCCTCACAGGATGTATTTCTGGACTTAGACCATGTGCTAGCCAAGCAGCTCCCCCAGAAAATTGCACAATTCTGTAGGGGAACCAACTGTCCCTCTAGAAATTGTGAAAATCAACTAGCCAGCCTGCTGAGCTCAAGAATTGTGAAAATCAGTATGTCAAGCTTCCCTCAGAAAATTGCACAATTCTGGAGGGGAACCAGCCTTCCCTCCAGAAATTGCGCAAATAAGCCTGGTAGCCTACTGGGCTCCAAAATTGCGCAAAGCAGTCAGGCAGTCTTCCTCTAGAAAACTGCGCAATCTAACCCAACGTTGTTACTCAGCCCATAAATTCTGCAATTCTCGGAGGCAGTCACCTGCTGAACCAAGAAACTAGGCAATCCCTCTGGGACAGCTAGCCCAACTTAGCCCAGGAACTGCGCAAATTTTCATCCCAGGCTCGCAGACCGATGCATGTGCCTTCAGGTTGACCAGTTCCCTCCAGGATTGAGCAAAATTGATTTGCATGCATGGACTGCTTTTCCCAAGGTAGCATGCAAAGGCATCCCTATATTTAGGGATCTATTTTTAGTAGCTGGAGGTTACATGCAATGCTCATTTTAGAAACCTCCCGCCAAGTGTCGCTTTTCCTAGATTTGTGGCATGCGCATCATAACCTCAATTTTATCAAAACTTATGAACCGGATGCTGCAGAGCTCATTCCTCACATCGATCTTGCAGCTCTGACATCCCACATCGCATCTAGGAGTCATCGGCACATTCAGCTCAGCTGTTTCGGGGTAAGCCCGCTTTGCATGTCTTGCATTGCATTTTTGTTGCTTTTTGTGTTTCGATTTCAGTGAGTGTGTGTTGTCATTTTGATGTATGTTAGCTTGTAGAAGCATCGTTTTAGTTTTCATTCGCATCTCACTATTGTCGCATGCATGACACTTTTTTTGCAACGACGGTCATCGTTGCGGAAACTCGCTTCACACGCATGCATGTTTTCCCATTTTCTAAATCCTGCACTTGATGTTTGCATGCATGATTTTTCACTCTTTTTTACACTCAATATCACCATGCATTTAGACTTCTCATGTTTTCAGTCACCCATCGGCAGGTCTAGGATGCCTTAGCCCGACTAGCATTGTGCATTTCTGGAAGTGAAGGCTCTGCCTTCCCTCCAGAAATTGTGCAAGTCTGGCCCAGCACTGACCTCCAGGCTTGCATTGTGCAATTCTGGGAGGCAGTGCCTTGCTAGCCCCAGAAATTGCGTAATGTAGTTTGTTGGTTTGCATGTCACTACTGACTGAAATTGCACATTGCGCAATTTCAGTCCTCAGAAGGCAAGTATGGACTGTGAATTGCATAGTTCCAATAGTCAGTCAGCCTCCCGATAGCCTGGACTATGCCTTGCGCAGTTCTGGCAGTCAGTCTCTCAGCCTCTTGGTGAAAATTGCGTAATCTTTACAAACAGTCACACATGTATATTGCATGTCAGTCCTCTAGTTCGTTTTGGTTTTGGACTAACAGATTGATTGTCATGAATGTTGTTATGTCTCCAGGTATCACAGGTGTTCATCTACCTCTCAGTATCCCAGATACAATGGATCCCAGGAGAGAAGAGTTGATGACACCGTTCAGAGCACCACTGGGGATGCATTCGATCAAGTGTCTATGAACTTGCCTATCTATGAAGAAATCAAGTTGTTCATGGAAAAGCATATCAAGATGAAATGGCAGTGGCATCACAATAAGAAGCACCATCAACAGCAACAGAAGGTAGCACACCTGCATGCGACAAATGAAAGAGGAAGGTTGTTGATAGCGCACAGGCAAAACAAAGTTGCAAAATCAAGCAGATCCACTTGTGATGAAAGCAACTTTGGAGGTTTAGGCTATGAGATGACAACGCAAAGGTAGAGAGAGAAATAGAGAAGGAGTTACAAGTGCTAAAGCGGCAACTCAAGGAAGAATAGGAGTTGCACAGAAAACATAAGGAGTTGCAGTGGAAACAGGCATAGCAGGAGGCACAACATGTACAGACTAAAGAAAATGCACCCATACAGGTTATGAACCTATCCAGAAGCTGGCATGGAGTAGATAGGGTGAGCAGTGTTGTTGATCACATGCAAGGGTGTTTAGGAGCATGGATGTCATTGTGCGCATGCATGTGATCCCACCCATTCAGCACACTCATCGAGGCAAAGACAAGAAGCAAGTCTGGCTGGAGCTAAACATGTATTTCGACAAGTTGATGTGCACAGTCACCAGCACACACTTGGAGATCAACACAGACACTATGCATCAATATGTTGTTGGTTCAGCTGCACTCAAGATGATGATGCGCATGTTATCAAACGATTTGGACAAAGGATCCATATCAGTGTACCCGAATGGAATGGAGGCAAGAGTTCACTTTCAGCAAGATGTCACCTTTGAGCGCACGAACACCATTATGGACGACCAAGCTTGGCATCAGTCTGCCACAGTCGATCATCGCAAGGATGTCAAAGAGTTGGTCTTCCCACAATTGTCCAAGTCTTAGTGATGTCTTGCACGGCTTGCCCAAGCCTATTTTGTCTCACATGGGTACACCTGCAGATTATATGTAATGTCTTTTCAAGTGGAAGTTCAAGTGTCAATAGCTGAATGTAATATTCA
Organism: Pinus tabuliformis; assembly: GCA_031772625.1. Classification (NCBI taxonomy): domain Eukaryota; kingdom Viridiplantae; phylum Streptophyta; class Pinopsida; order Pinales; family Pinaceae; genus Pinus; species Pinus tabuliformis. Next base: position 1,782,142,167 of record CM062816.1, on the reverse strand, counting down.
TAGAGTAGTTGAAGAGTCATGAGGCTAGATGAACAGTCACAAAGGGGAATGTCAAAGGCCACCCCACCCTTTGTTATATATAGTACCTCATAACTCATTGTAGAGGCTTTTGGGCAACCAAGCTTCCGATAGGAGTATCTTAGAGAAAGCTTGGAGAGTATTGTAATGAGCCTTGGCTTCTCCATAGTGCAAAGCTAGTACATCTCATTGGAGGAGCAGGCAGAAGTGACTGTAACGTTCCGCTATCATGATTAGTGGTTGGTCATGGTTGTACAGTATGATTGGAACTTTCACTTCATAATATAGCATAGCCATCATGTTCCATGCATATGTTGTTATTGTATTTCAGTTATCTTGGTTACTCTAAAGAAATATCTATCTGTTTCTTACGCATGCATGTATGGACTCTTTCTGTATAAGTATGTATGAATCTTACTGAAATGTGTCGTTGGTTTAACCATCACTTTGGATTGTTAGCTTACTTGATTTCCAGTTTGTGATGCATCTTCGCTCGTGTGTTCCCTTCCAAGCCACGTGCTTCCACAAGTTTCTAAGGGGCGCACTCACCTCACTTTCTATGTGTTAGAACCATTCATACACCTTCCTTGGCTTGTTGGACATGTCACACCCTTGCTACCAAGAGGGACATCTTACTTGCCTCTATGCGCAACTACGGTCAAGGCGATATTGTACGACCCACTGCCGGGACTCCTACACCAAACGGTCTGAGGTCTAGTTAGGACTTCTTCGGGAGATCCCCTAACATGTTGGCGGGTCCAGCACCATCAACACAAGCCTCAATAAAGTTGAGAGGGAAATATGTGAGCAAACATTTCCACCACAAATTTCATCACTAGGTCCAGCGAACATTGATATGACCCTAACATTTTACTATAGTCTTCATCATGATTGCTACAGTGGATACCCTTACAGTTACTATGGTTGTTTCACTTAAACACTGATTTATTTGTTGCATTTTTTTACATAAATACAATAAGGTTATGTACCTCATCTCAACCCTATCCTTGCACTCAAGGGCATCTTTGGTCCTAGTTCCATGGAAAACATAATGGTATATGAGGTTATGACTATGCAATGAAGTGTATGAAGGTGTAATGAATATATAGTTGGTCTGAAAACTATGTTGACAATAAATTAAAAAAAATGTGCTTATTGGACCTTTAATCACTTCCTTCCTTGGTATCATTATTGTCATCCATAGTTGAACTTTTTTCTCTATCCTAGCTAAATGCATCATAGACTTATTTTTTCATGCAAGTGAGTTTGTGTTAAAAGTTTCTAGACATCTCTACTATCTTGGTCTTATTATTGAACTTTTTCAAACCTAGCTCATAACTCCTTTGAATATGCATCCTCTAATCTCCATTGTCAGTGTCATGCTAACTAGAAAGGAAACTGCCAAGAATGGTCCATAATGATTAGGCACAACTCCATCTTTAATGAATTATGGAAGGGGATCTATGAAGGTGAGGATGATAATGCACCTGTTGAACCCACATTAGATAAGGATCTAGCCTTTTGGGGGACTAAGGACAACAAATATTATGCCCTAATTGTTGCTTTTGTAAGTGAAGAGGTGAGTCGTTATATTATTCCAATTACAAATTCTTATGGTGCATTAAAGAAGTTAAAATATTTATATGACTCACACTCAGAATTGGAAGTAATTAAGTTGATGATTATGCTCTTCAACCTAGAGTTGAAGGATGATGACTCCTTAGCCCTAGTATCAAATATTAGAGCCATTGGAGTTAAAATGGAAATCCATCTCATAACCTTTGTCAAGGCCCTCTATCCTACATACTCTCACTATCTTGAATCCTTACAAGATAATGCCCAAATCAAGGACATGTCTTTTGACACTCTTGTGGAGAAGTTTTCCGGATGGGAGAAATATTTTGGGAAGGATACAACTCAATCCCTTGAATAAGTGATGTGCCTTGCACAAAAAGAGAAGAAACAATCATGATATTCTCCTAAAGGAAGAGGTGGTAGAAGAGGACATGGAAGAAAGAATCACAGAGGCAGGGGGTAAACACCATCAAGGAGAAAAGTCTAACATTCACTACATTTGATGCAATAGAAATGGACATGATGCATCCACATGCATAATCCCTTGGGAAAGAATCAAGAAATAAAAAAAGGAAGAGAAAGGTGAAATGCCAAATCCGGGGAAAGGTAAAGCACCTGAATCTACTCATTACATTGTTTCCCATTGCAATATTGGAGTAACTAAAGATTTTTTTCATACTTCATTTGCTTCTTGAAAAGATGCATGGTTGCTTGATATAGGTGCAACCTACCATATGACCTTCTAGAAATACTTCTTTGAATACCTTAGTGACAATGTAGATGGACCAATTTACATTGCAGACAATTCAAGTCTCAAGCCATATAAACTTGGTATCATCAGGCTTAAACTGCTTGGACTTCCTAACTTTCTTCTATATGATATACTATATCTTCTAGAAATGGATAGGAAATTGTTGTCCCTTGTTCACATTTTCTAGCAAGGACACTCCATTCATATGTTTGATGGAAAAGTTGAGATAAGAAAAACATCGGACAACACAATTGTCATGATGGGAATAGATAAGGAAAGATTGTTTAAGCTACAAGGAACATTTGATTGTGTACATAACTCTACATACAATTCTTATTACAATGAAGGTACATTTCCATTCAACATTCTATGGCATGCAAGATTCAGACACCTTAATTGTGATATTCATTGCTTTTTGAAAAGAAATGGTGTTTATGGTTTGCCAACTATTCCAAGGAAACGAAACAATGTGATGCTTATATCCTAGGAAAACATCCCAAACAACCATTTCATCATTCTACTTCCAGAGCACATAGAAAGATTTCATTGATTCATTTTGATTTATGCAGCCCTATGCTCGTTCCTTCTATAAATGGAAATTAATATATGATGAATTTTATTAATGATTACACCAAGATGTGTTGGGTATATTTGTTGAAAAATAAATCATAATATTTTGAAACTTTTAGAAATTTTCATGCATGGATTGAAAATGATGCATAATCACATATTGGTTATCTTCGTACTAATAATGAAAAAGAATATACTTCTAATGAATTTGAAAACTATATTTTCCAACATGAGAGTCAACATCAAATGATTATTCCTTACAATCTTTAACAAAATGGTGTAGTTGAAAGAATGAATTAGGACTAACTTAAATTTGGTTCGCTCAATGATGTTCTTTGAAAATGTAAAGCTGATGTTTTGAGTTGATGCAGATCTATGTGTAGTATATATGAAAAAAATATGTCCATCTCATGTTCTAAAAAACAAGAATCCTAATGAAATGTGGTATGGCCACATTCCTTTGGTAAGGCATCTCGAGATTTTTGGTTCCACCTGATATGCTTGGATTCCTAAGGAAAAAAGAAGCAAGCTTCATGCAAGGAGTTGAAAGTGCATTTTCTTGGGGTACTCGGACACCACCAAAGCATATAGTCTCTATGATGAGGTAAATAAGAAATTTAGATTGTCTAGAGATGTGATTTTTCTCTAATATTCCAAGACTGACAACATTGTTTAGCGACATCTTTATCATTTGGATAGATTTAGTCATGCAAAAAATTCTCATGAATTTGATAACGAGATTCCATATCTTGAATGGGGGGTCCCAATTTTGGATCAATTTATGGAATCTCCTTTTGAGGCACTATCTCCCCCTCATGAAGTCCTGAGCATTCCTTCCAATCAAGAAGACCCTTTAAGTAATGTGATTGAGAGGATTAGAAGGATAAATATTGATGCAACCCCATCTCAGTAGCAACCCATCTCAGTCAGTAGAGCAACCTAAACCAGCTTAGAAAGGTCCCCCAAATGGCTCACTAAAACACTTGAAAGTGTTCATCCTAATGAGGTAAAAAAGACAAGAACTAGAAGTTCCACCAGATAAAATGAAGGTGATGATTTTGACTCAATTTATGATATGGATGTTTCATATGATTGTGAGTTGAATTTTTCTACTAATTTTGAACCAAATTCCTTTAAAGAAGTGCTTCTCATGATGAATGGAAAGAAGCAATGCAAAAGGGGTATGGTGCTCTCATAAAAAATGGACCATGGAAGTTGGTAGACCCTCCATTTCAAACCAAATCAATTGGATACAAGTGGGTCTAAAAGAAAAAGCATAAATCAAACAACTCACTTGATAAGCTCAAAGCACGACTTGTGGAAAAATAATTTGCATAGAAAGAAGGTGTCGATTATGAAGAGACCTTTGCCCCCACTGCAAAATGGGATACCATATAGACTCTCTTTGCCTTGGAAACTCAAAATGGATGGGAATTCCATTTTATGGATGTGAAGACTAGTTTCTTGGATGGAGACTTAAAATAAAATGTAGAAATTTAGTGATGAAATTGCAACTGCTCAAGAAATTTTAATCAAAATCAAGAGGCACAATTCTACTCTACTACTCTGCAGAATTCGATTCACAATTTAGAACATCATTTGCAAACATGCAAAAAGAGAAACCACACATGCACAATATTTTTCTAGGGGAAAGCAACTGCTAAAAATCCCTTAATCTTTCTTGCATTAATCATATGAATAAAGAATGTATTACAACTGCTTGCTTGCTCTGAGCACAACTTGCAAGTGAATAACCTATCTCTATGCTCAATTAGAAACTCTAAACTAGACTTTGTCAATTTCTTCCTTAGCTTGAGCCCTTATTTCCTTGTGAAAATCCTAAGGAATTAGTCCCCTATTATTTAGGAATTTTCCTCCAATTGATTGCGCAATTCCCAAAGTTGATCATCTAACTGCATGCAACACCTGTACACTCAAGACTAGTCTAAAACTGATGTTACATTGCCTTGAAATCTCCACCATATTTGAGGAACTTGAATCCTCTTCATGTAATAGATCTTTTTGGTTGATTGGTCGGTTAATTGGATGATCATTGAGTTATATTCTTGTCCCACTGAACAACTGACCTTCCACTAGTTCTATCAACAATTAGAACTAGTTTAACTGAACACAACTAGATATAATTGAATTGGATTACTAAAATTTAGCAATCACACATGCTTAACTGAACTCTAAGCCCTCTAAATCAAATTTATATAGCTAACTAAATGACAAGAGCCATGTCACACAAGTTAAATGCCTCAAAGTTGTCTATTGATGTGGAAGTTCAAATTTTCTCAATTTGACCAAGGCAAAGTCAAATTGAGACTTTCTTGCTACACTTCTTAACACTCCCTCTTAACAATAAATGGATTATCAACCAACCCTATCCTGAACCTATGGAATTCAAACTTCCCTCTTGAAAAATCCTTTGTCAATATGTCAACATCTTGTTCCTCTGCCAGAATGTATTGTAGTAACATTATCTACCTCTGCACATAGTCCCATAAATGATGATATCAAATATCTATATGCTTATATTGATCATGAAATACTAGATTCCTAGAGAGCTTAATGCAACTCTGATTATCACAATAGATCACAATTGGATCCATCATCTAACCAAACAATCCCACAAGTAAATTTCTCATCTAGATCACCTCACATGTTGCTTGACTTGTAGCCATGTATTCAACTTCTGTCGAGTTGAGCGCCACAGACATTTGCTTCATGTTGTACCAGGAAACCGCTATGGACCCAACATTGAAAATTCCACCTGATACACTCATTAGGTCCAATGGAATGCCTACCCAATCTACATCTATGAAGCCACACAACTTCACTCCCTTTGTCTGTCTGTACCATAATCCATGTTGGGTAGTGCCTCTGAGGTACCATAAAACATGCTTCGTTGCCTTCCAATATAATTTGGTTGGCCTAACCATAGCTTGGTTTAGTTGGTTGACTACATAGCACATATCTAGTCGTGTGTTCACAAGATACATCAATGAACCCACTAGCTGCTGATAAATGGTAGCATCCACTTCTTCACCTAAAGTGGCATCCTCCTACCTCCAGTTGGTCGCTAGAGGTGTCTTCATGGGTTTACAACTCTCCATTTGAAATCTCTGTAGTATCTCGTTGGCATAATTGCCTTGAGACACAAACAATTCCCCATCGCCTTGCCATACTTCCAGCCAGAGGAAGTAGTGCATGAGACCCATGTCTTTCATGTCAAATTCCCTTTCAAGGTCCTCCTTGCAAGATTTGATCAACTTCTCATCACCTGTCAATATTAAAGCATCAACATATAAAACAATGATAAAAAATTTACCTTCTATCAAAATATGATAGATGTTCACATCCTCTTCACTTTCGGTGAAGCCCAAACAATGAGATAATTTCTGATCACGGTGTACCAAGCACGGGGTGCCTATTTGAGACCGTACAATGCTCACTTGAGTCTGAACACATGAGACTCCTAATCAAATGTATCAAAACCTTCTAGTTTCTTGATGTACACCTCCTCCTCAATAGCACCATTGATAAATTTTATTTTTACACCTACTTGGAGGATCTTCCACTCCATTTGTACATCTAATGCAAGAATTGATCTAATGGATGAATACCTTGCCACAGGAGTAAAGGTTTCCTCATAGTCAATTCCCTCAACTTGAGAGAATCCTTTGGCCACAAATTTGGCCTTATACTTCTCTATGCTTCCATTTGTTGCATTCTTAACCTTGAAGATCCATCTCGAACCCACAACTAATTTAGCTATTGGTCTTGGGACCACTTCCCAAACATTGTTCTTCGTGATGGATTCGTACTCTTCCACCATTGCATCAACCCAAAATGGTTGCTCAACTTCTTCCTAAAAATAGGATGGCTTAGTCTCTACAAGCTCAGTCATTAGAGCCATGTAGCCAATGTACCTCTCATGTGATGATTCGAATTGGATCCATGAAGATTATCAAAGTGCCATGACTGTATCAAAACAGGACAGAATTCGAATTTGTGAATAAAGAGCGATCAGGAATACCTCTGGACAGTGGCATTTTGCAGCCAGCAAGGAACAACGAGGACCTCGGTCAAAGCGCGCTGACCGAGGCCCATGGAGACCGTGCAGGAGGCAAAACTGGCACCTGGGAAGCCCGGATCGGGAAACAGAGGCCATATCTGATGTGCTAACAGCGTTAATCGCGCATCGCTGAGAAAAACCCATTGAGAAGGAAAAGCCTCGAAGCACTCAGTCACATGGAAGTTGGGAAACCGTGGGGAAAGCGCTAAGGAAAAAGGCGGGTCCCGTGCTCCAAAACCGGCAATATATCGGGGGCACCCTTGGGCGGTAAGCGGATTTGGCTAAAAACAAACGGTTCCATTCAGTGCATGATGCGTGTCCGGCGGATGAGAGAGAAAACCACCTCCCATCGTGCGCTAATAGTCGAGCAAGTCAACCACGCGAAATGAGCGAGCAACGTAGGAGCTGGGGGCTCCAGATTTGACGGCGGAGATTGCGACCAATGGAGGAACTGGATTTGACAGGGGATTAAGTTGCAACACATAAGAATTTGAAGTCCGATTTGACCGCTAAGTTGGCGGATGAGTCATTCCATAGTGTAATTGAATTACCGAACCATCGATAAAGAGATGGTGCGGTTCGCGAGAGGACAAGTGGCCACTTCCCTGGGAGATGTTGGCGATGACGCAGAGGCAGGGAACTCCAAATGAACAGCAGCAGGCGATCCGAAGGGGCAAAAGAGGAAGTGAACATTCAAAGACAGATTGGCTTTAAGCCATGAATAGACAGAGAACAGAACAGGGGAGAAGAGAAGGATGAAGACAGAGAGAGAGAGAGAGAAGAAAAGACAGTGAAGCAAGAAGTAGAAAACAGAGAGCCGAGCTGACCTAAGGTAGCATCGAGTAGACAGAAGGCTTGAGAGGTTCAAGCAATCCCTGAGAGGATTTGTCAAGAATTGAGCACCACATTGGGCTCCTCCCATTAAAGACCAGAGAGGTCAAGACTTGGAAAGGAAAAGAGTCTGTGCACTCTAGTGGCTTGGGGAATCCAAGAACCACCCTGCCAAGCATTATCTGTTTCAGGAGACTCAAATTGAGCTCCTCATTGTAAATCTCTGCTTTAAAGACACAATAAGAAAAGGCCACCACTGAAAGCTGGACCGGAGACGTAGCCCTAGAGGATAGGATGAACTCCTTATTAATTGTTGTGTTCTTGTATTTGCTTACTGTGTTTCTCTTACTGTTTTCCATTTTCCAGTGTCTATGTATTTTGCAATCTGATCAATCTGTTGCCTAAAATAACATAGACACACACCAGCACATGAGTCTGTAATACCTTCATTCATTAATTATTTAACCGAGGTCACTCAAGAGTGTTTTTTAGATCATGTGACCTCATTTTCCTGTGCAAATTTGAAGGAGCTCCCACATTCTCCCTCACACCCTGTACTAATCTATTAGCTTCCTTGGTTCTTTTCCTACCTTATCTAGATGGTTCTGCTTGAGTGGATGTCTCCACTCTGCCTCCTCTATGCTCCTCAATTTTTGGCTACTCCACAACTTCCTGAGGCTCTTGATTTGGAGCTAAAATATCCTCTTTTGGTGGGATCTAAAGCTTCCTCTCAAGGGAGCACCACATCGCTTTTTCCTTGTCAAACTTTACATCCCTTTGAACAATTGTCATTCTGAGGGAAGGTAAGTACACATGGTAATTGTTTTGAGTTTTGATGTAACCCACAAAAACTACCAACTCTGTTGTCATCTCAAGCTTCTTCCTTAAATATTTGGAGACATGGCAGTAAACAAAGGCTCTAAAAATTCTGAGACACATCTAGCTTTATCCCCAAGAAAGCCTCCTCTGATGTAATCATACCAAGAATCCGATGAGGACTCTGGTTCTACAGGTGGATTGTTGTGTTACATGCCTCTGCCCCACAAATGTAGTGGCATGCCTTGGTCATGTAGCATAGCTCTCGCAACTCCCACAATGCTTCGGTTCTTTCTCTCAACTACCCCATTCTACTGTGGGTTGTGTGGTTTTGTCATCTCTCTTCAAATGCCTTATTTCGCACAAGAATCATTTAAGTCATTCAAAACATGCTCACCTCCATTATCACTCATGAGATCCTTTGCCTTCTTGTCGGTCTCTTTCTCAACTAGTGCCTTGAATTCTACAAACTTGGAGAATGTCTCATCCTTCTTCTGCATGAAGAAGATCTAACACTTCCTTGAGAAATCATCAATAAAAATAACAAAATATTTATGTCTGGAAGTGGAGGCTATCGAGAAAGTTCCATGAACATCAGAGTGGACTCTTTCTAAGACTACATGTTCTTTGTTGTCTCAATCATGGAATGTGGATTTTACATACTTCCCCAAGGTACAATCTTTTCAAACATCTTGTTGCTCAAGTTCTCCTTTAGGGAGGCTAGTGGTTATTTTCCACATAATAGTTAAGGCTCCATGATGAAAATGGCCCAATATCCTATGCCATAACTCATTGACATCGCGGCTCTGCACTTTCTATGCCTTACTGCTTAATGCAACACAATCTTCCACATCAAGTTTATACAAGTCCTTCACACAAACCCCGATCTACTTCACCTATCCAATGGCTATGTGTCTCAAGAATTATTTCCCTTTTATGAAGATCACATCATAACCACAATCTTCCAAAACTGCTATAGAGATGAGATTATTCTTTAGGCTTGGAACAAACATGACATCTTTGAGGTGAAGAGAGGATCCTGACTCCCTCTTAAAGGTTACTGTACCAATCCCAGTAGCACTATACCTTCTGTTTTCCCTAAGCTCAATATGCATCTGGAGATCTTTCTCCTCCAAGTCACTGAAAAATTATTTACACCCTATCATGTGGAACAAGGCACTTGAGTCCAAGTACCACACGCTTCCCATCACTGTGCTAGTCATGCATGCGATCAGGGTGAAGTCTAGCTCAAATTAAGAAGCCAAAGCTTCACCCGCTACTCCTCCTGAGTTCTTCTTGCTATACTTTTTATGTGGGCACTTTGTCGCATAGTGCCTAAATTCATGGCAATTGAAGCATTTGATTTTGGACAAGTATTTCTTCTTCCCCCTTTGTTGGATTCTAGTTTGGTTTGAGATTTCTTCCCTTTTCCCTTCTTTCCCTTTCCAACCAATGCAAATTTTTCTTCATCCTCACCCTTGGATGAACTTCGATCTCTGGTATTCTGCCTGATCTTTTCTTGTACCAAATCAGACCATAAGCGTTCCCAATCCGATAATTTATCCCTCCCATTCACTAAGTCCTGGTAGCTATGCTAGATTTTGGGAAGGCCTAGAAGAGCTATGCTCACCAGGTCATCTGTTGCAACATTCACACCAACCCCTCCAAGCTCATCTTGAACTTGTGTAAATCGGGTGGGATACTACGAAATAATATCATTATTCTGCATCTTGATATTTTGAAGTTTGTCTTTGAGGGCCAATTTTCTATGGTCATTGTTATTCTCGAATAGCTCAGTCAGTGCCTTCCACATTGCGAAAGGAGTTTATTTTCCATGGAGATTTGAGAGAATGTGGTCTCACACTCCCTCCAAGATTATTCTCCTCGCCTTGACTACACATTTATTCCATTGGGCTAGGTCCTGGGCATCAATTGATGGCGGTTTTGGAATGTTTGTCTTGACATATTCTAACAATCCATTGTCATCAAGCATCGTCTCAATGTGATCTTTCTAGGAAATGAAATTCGAGCTACCTTCCAGGGCATACTCTAATCTCAGTCCATTGAAGGCCATTCACCCGACTCTAAAGAAATCCTACTTCACTTAAGCTACAAATTCGAACCTCCTGAGGAGCAACTTTGAAATTCTTGTTTTAGTGTGAATCCCGATCTGATGCCATGTAGAAATTTGGTGATATATTTGCAACTTCTCAAGAAATTTTAATATAAATCAAGAGACACAATTCTACTCTACTGCTCTGCGGAATTCAATTCACAATTTAGAACAACATTTGCAAACATGCAATAAGAGAAACCAGACATGCACAATATTTTTCTAGGGGTAAGCCTACTTATTTTAATCATATGAATTGAGAATGTATTACCATTGCTTGCTCACTCTGAGCACAATCTACAAATGAATAACCTATCTCTCTGCTCAATGAGAAGCTCTGACCCAAACTTAGTCATTTTCTGCTTCAGCTTGAGCCCCTATTTCCATGCGCAAATCCCGGGGAATTAGGCCCCTATTGTTTAGGAATTTTCCTCCAATTGATTTTGCAATTACCAAGGTTGATCATCTAATTGCACGCAACACGTGTACACTCAAGACTAGTCTACAATTGATGTTACACTGCCTTGGAATATCCACCACAACTAGGGAAATTGATTTCTCTACATGCACTAGATATTTTTGGTTGATTGATTAGTTAATTGGATGATCACTGAGTTAGACTGTTGTCCCACTGCATAACTGACCTTCCACTAGTTCTATCAATAGTTAGAACTAGTTTAACTGAACACGAACAGATATAACTGAACTTGATTAATAAAATTTAGAAATCACACATGATTAACTAAACTCCAAGCCATCTAACTAAAATTTACCGAGCTAATTGAGTGACAAGAGCCACGTCACACAAGTTAACTACCTCCAAGTTATCTGTTGATGTGGAAATTCGAATTTTCTCAATTTGACCAAGGCAAAGTCAAATTGAGACTTTATTTCTACACTTCTCAACATAAAATGTCTTCATGTCTCAACCATAATGATTTGTTGTGAAGGGAAAAAAACATAATGTCTGCAAACTCATCAAATCCTTATATGGCCTAAAACAAGCACCGCGAGCTTGGTATTAAAAATTGATTGAGCATCTTCTGAAATTAAATTTCAAACATTTTAATCTTGATGATGCAACTCTATTTGTCAAGAAAGTTCGAAAAATTGTTGTCTATCTTGTGGTATATGTAAATGATTGAATGATAATAGGGAACAATGAGAATTATATTGCATCCGTAAAGAAATAATTGAAGAAAGGATTCGAGATGACAAATTTGGGACATCTTCACCACTACTTGGGCATTGAAGTGACCCAACATCTAAAGTATATATTCCTCTCTAAAAAGAAGTATATTGGAGAATTGTTGAACAAGTTTGGAATGGATAAATGTAATCCCCTGTCTACTCCAATGGAACAAAATATGAAACTCACATCTAAAGAAGAAAAATAATTTGAGGATGCAACTAAGTATAGACAACTTGTGGGAAGTCTTATCTACCTCACCACTAAAAGACCATATATTTCATTTGTTGTGGAATCCTTTACATGTTTAAGCAAAAGCCTTTTGAAGGACATTGTTCTGTTGCAAAAAGAGTTCCAAAGTACTTGAAAGGAACTCAAGAATTTAGACTCAAATATTCATGGGTGGATAACTTCAACCTCATTGAATATTTTGATTCAAACTTTGATGGAGAAAGAAAATGGAGTGTCTAATTCAATCTATCTTATGAGTCTTGTATTAGGAGCTATCTCCTGGAGGTCATGCGAACAATCAATTCCAATAGAGGCAGAATATGTAGCAGTTGAAAAAGCAACGAAGGAGATTATGTGGTTGAGGAATTATTTTGAAGACTTGCAGGAGAAACAAGTAAACTCTACTCCTCTTCTGATTGATGATACTTTTGCAATTAAGTTGGCCAAGAATCCTGAATTCCACAATCAAACCAAACATATCAACTCAAAGTATCATTTGATTCAATATCATGTAGATGCAAATACTATTGATCTATGGAATTGTTCCACAAATGAGAAAATTGTAGACATCTTCTTTTTTTGTTGAAGCAAGAGTCATTCCTTCTATTCATTTGAAACAGAAAAACAAATTACATATATTACAACAAGCCTAAAGGACCTGAGGGACATAGCTTTAATTATCCACTCAGGGCTTAGGGTGCCAAGCCAAAGGCTTAACTATCGGGCCAAGGGCTCACAAACCTAACTATGATAACTTCAAAATACAAACAGATGTTTGGACCGTCCGATCCGTTTTCAAAGATCTGACAGATGAGGCACATATCGGAGCGAAAAAAAAGAATATTCTTTGATTCTTAAAACAGGCCCGATGAGGAAATAGAAACCAAACTATATGGATTTTGGGTCTGAATTAGGGAATAAACTTCACACATGTAGTCCGCCCAATTCACCAATTCCAACCTCGAGGCAAGACAGGCGCGAAGGATAACATTACATCCGGACCCGAAATCAAATACTACCATAATTTAGGTTCAGTTCAGGTTCGACATGCAAGGTAACCACCTTGCAAGTTGCCTCACGAAATCCCTAGGATAGCTGCTAATTTGCTTAACTGCAAGTACGTTAAAGCAACCCCCAGCAAAGATAAATCTTCGGTAGAGAATCTAGTTTTCATAAAGAGTGCAGGGTGTAAATTGACTTCCGCCTGAAAAATTTTGGGGATGACGAGTTCTGGTTGCAAGTTCCCTTCTGCAGCCCAGATGACCATGCAGTGCTTCATAATAGAAGATCGAACTTCCCCTGACACCTCTCGTCAACATACTTTTAGTTTTCCTTGCTTTGATAGAGCTCCCTGTCTGCATTCATCTGTCTGAGACACTCTTCCCTCAATCTGCCTTGGGGTATCTCTATCCAATCATAAATTTTATTACTTTTCGTCCAGCGCACACCCTCATTGGCAAGTAAGTCTACTACTTTGTTGGCAGTACGACGCACATGAGTAAAACTTATAGTTCTCATGTTCTTTAGGTGAGAATGAATCCATTGATAACAAATTGTAGACATCTTCACCAAAGCACTTGGAAGCGAAAAGTTTGAAAGATTAATAATGATGCTTGGACTCACAAATAACCCCTCAAATTAAGTATGCTCGTCCGTATTATAAAAAAATGGCAGGGTGGGTTTGTATTTATAAAGTTATTATATAATATTTGATTTTATATGTATATATATGTATATATATGTATATATATGTATATATATGTATATATATATATCTATATATGTCTATATATATATCTATATATATATATATATGTTCTTTGTAGAAATTATTGCATAGATTTGAAACTGCCTCATGAAATTTACTAAATCACAAAACTCGAAGCTACTCTACTGCTCCGCAGAAATCAATTCACAATCTAGAACACAAATCATAGACATGTAAGAAGAAACATCCTACATGCACAAAAATTTATCTAGGGGAAAGTAACTGCTCAAAACCCCTTCCTATCTGTATTGCATTAATCAAAGCATAAAGATGAAATACATATGCTTGCTCAAGCCTAAGCACAACCTGCAAGTGTATAGTCTATCTCTTTTCCTGACTGACTGACTCTGTCCAACACAACCGATTTTCAAGCCCTCCAAGCTCCTATTTCCTTGTGTTGTTCCTTGAGAAAATTATCCCCTACTATTTAGGAAATTCCCTCAATAGGATTGCGTAATTCCTCTAGGTCCTTGCTCTGGCTGCATGCCCCACCTGTACACATTGGAATAGTCTACAACTAATAGTACACTGCCTTGGAATCTCGATCTCAATTGGGTAACTCAAATTCTGTGCATGCATCAATTATTTTGGCTTGATTGATCAATTAACTAGTTGATCACTAAGTGTGGTTGAAGTTTCACTTCCACAACTTGACCTCCACTAGTTCTGTAACAGTTAGAACTAGTTTAACTGACCATAACTCAATTTAATTGAAATTGATTGCTACAAATTAGCAATAAATAATACTGAACTGAACTCAAGATTCCCCAAATTGAATTAACTAAGTTAACTTAGTGACAAGTGCCATATCACCTCAGTTAACTACCTCAAAGATTTTCGTTGAAATGGAAATTCAAATTTTCTCTAGTTTGACCATGGCAAAGTCAAATTGAGATTTTCTTGATACATTTTCAACACTCCCTCTCAACAAGAAAGGGATTATTAATCACCCCTATCCTGCACCTATGTAACTCGAACTTCCCTCTTAACAAGGCCTTTGTCAAAATGCCAACATCTTGTTCCTCTGTCAGAATGTATTACAACAAAATTATCCACCTTTTACCACAATCCCGTAAATGGTGATACCAGATATCTATATGCTTGGATCGATCGTGAAAAAAATGACTTTAAGAGAGCTTGATGCAACTCTAATTATTAGAGTAGATCACAGTTAGATCCATCATCTGAACAAACTATCCAACAAGTATCTTTCTCATCTAGATCGCCTCACATGTTGCTTGACTTGTAGCCATTTATTCTGCTTCTCCTGAATTGAGTGCCATAGATCTTTGTTTCCTATTGTACCAAGAAACCATTGTGCAACCAACACTGAAATTTCAAGCTGATGTACTCTTTCTGTATGATGGATTCGCTACCCAATCTACATCTGTGAAGCCACAAAACTCCACTCCCTTTGTCCATCTGTAGCAAAGTCCAAACTGGGTAGTGCCTCTGAGGTTCTGTAGAACATGATTAATGTCCCTCCAAACTATTTTGGTTGGCCTAACCATAGATTGGCTCAACTGGTTGACTGCATATCACATATCTAGTTGTGTGTTCACAAGATATATTAGTGAACCCACAAATTGTCGATAAACAGTGGCATCCACTTCCTCACCTGAAGTGGCATCCTCTTTCCTCCAGTTGGTTGCTAGAGGTGTCTCCATGGGTTTGTATCTATCCATGTGGAACCTCTGAAGTATCTCGCTGGCATACTTGCCCTTAGAGACAAAAAATTTCCCATCACCTTTCCATACTTCCAATCTGAGGAAGTAATGCATGAGACCCATGTCCTTCATTTCAAACTCTCTTGCAATATTTGATCAGTTTCTCATCACTAGTCAAAATCAATTCATTAACATATAAGACAATAATCAACAATTTACCTTCTACGAAAATATGGTAGAGGGTTGCATCTGCTTCACTTTTGGTGAAGCCCAAACCTATGAGATAATTATCGATCCTGGTGTACCAAGCACGAATTTCTTTCTTGAGACTAGACAATGCTTGCTTGAGTCTACACACATGAGACTCGATCAAAATTCTTGAATCCTTTTGGTTACTCGATATACTCATCCTCCTTAATAAATCCATTGAGAAATGTTGTTTTCACATCCATCTAGTGCTTCTTCCACCCCATTTGGGCAGCGAGAGCAAGGATTGATCTAATGGATGAGTACCTTGCTACAGGAGCAAAGGTCTCCTCATAGTTAATCCCTTCAACCTAAGAATATCCCTTGGCCACAAATCTAGCCTTGTACTTTTCTATGCTTCCGTTTGCTGCATTCTTTACTTTGAAGATCCATCTCAAACCCACAATTGATTCGTCTACTGGTATTGGGACCACTTCCCAAACACTATTGTTTATAGTGGGTTCGTACTCCTCCACCATTGCATCAACCCATACAAGTTTATCTTCTGCTTCCTCGAAAGAGGATGTCTCATTATCTACAAGCTCAGTCATTAGAGCCCTGCAGCCAATGTATCGATCTGGTGACCTTCTCTATATACGTTGATTTTAAGGAGCACCCACATTCTCCCTTGCATCCTGCACAAGTATCTCAACTTCCTTGGTCCTTTTCCTGCCTTCACTGGATGGTTCTGTTTGAGTAGTTATCTCCACTCTCTACTCCTCAATTTGTGTTTTCTCCACAAATTCTTGAAGTTCCTCCTTTGGAGCTAAAAGCTCCTCTTCTTGTGGGATCTGAAGCTCCCTCTCAAAAGAGCACCACATGGCTTTGTCTTCATCAACTTTTACATCCTTTCACATAACTGTCATTATGAGGGATGGAAGGTACACACAGTAATTGTGGGGAGTTTCTGTGTAACCCACAAATACCCCCAATTCTGTTGTCGACTCTAGCTTCTTCCTTGATTCTTTGGAGACATGGTAGTAAACAGAGGCTCCAAAAATCTTGTAGTGTGGTACATCCAACTTCCTCCCCGAGAAATCCTCCTCTAGTGTAATCATGCAAATAATCCAATAAGGACTCTTGTTATGCAAATAAACTATTGTGTTGCATGCCTTGACCCACAAATGAATATGTAAGCCCTGATCATGCAAAATTTCCCTCGCAACTCCCATAATGTTGCAGTTCTTCCTATCAACCACCCCATTTTGCTATGGGTTGTGGGGTGCTATCAACTCTCGTTGAATGCCTTATTTTGCACATAAATTTTTAAATTCATTCGACACATACTCACCTCCATTATTATTCATGAGAGCCTTCATCTTCTTGCCCGTTTCTTTCTCCACCAATGCCTTGAACTCTACAAACTTGGAGAATGTATCAGCCTTCTTCTGCATGAAGAAGATCTAATAATTTTGTGAGAAGTCATCAATAAAAATGACAAAATATTTATGCCTGATAGTGGAGGCTATCGAGAAACATCCATAGACATTAGAGTGGATCCTTTCAAGGACTGCATTTGCTTTGTTGTCCCGATCATGGAAAGTGGCTTTTGTGTACTTCCCCAAGGCACACCCTTTGCATGATTCCTGCTTCTCTAGTGCTCCTTTGGGGAGGCCTATGGTTATCTGCTGCATAATATTCAAAGCGCCATAATGCAAATGGCCAAGTCTTCTATGCCAAAGTTCACCGACATCACAACTCCGCACCTTCTCCTCCTTTGTGCTCAATGTAGCATTCTATTCCACATCTAGCTTGTACAAGTTCTTCATATGAGCTCCAATCTTCTTCAACTATCTCGTGGCTATGTGCCTTAGGAATGCTTTCCCTTTGCTTAAGATCACATCATAACCATGGTCTTCGAAAACTACAATGGATACAAAATTTTTCTTTAGACCCAAGACAAACATCACATCCTTGAGTCTGAGAGGGGAGCCTGAATCCCTCTGAAAGGTCACTGTACCAATCCTAGTAGCGTTGTACCTTTCATCATCTCCCATCTCTTGTGCATATGGAGATATTTCTCTTCCAAATCATTGAAAATTTCTCTATTCCCCATCATGTGGAACGAGGCACAACTATCCAAGTACCACACGCTCCCCATCACTATGTTGGGCATGCATGTAATGAGAGTAAAGTTAAGATCAAACTATGAAGCCAAAGCTTCACCTGCTACTCCTCCTAAGGTATTCTTGCTTGTCTTCTTGTGTGCACACTTCGTGGCATATTTCCCGAATTCATGACAGTGAAAGCACTTGATCCTGGACAAGTATTTATTCTTGCCCCCTTGACTAGATTCTAGTTTGGATTGGGATTTCTTACCTTTTCCCTTCTTTTCCTTTCCAACCAAGGCACAATTTTCTTCATCCTCTCCCTTGGATGAAGTCTCGTCGCTCGGGTATTCCACCTTGTTTCCTCTTGTACCATATCAGAACATAGGAATTCCCAATTTGGTAGTTTCTCCTTCCCATTCACCGAATCTTGGTGGCTGTGCTAACTCTTGGGAAGGCCTAGAAGGGTGAGGCTTACGAAATCATCTTTTGCAAGAGTAACACCAATTTGACCAAGTTCATCATGACATTGTGTGAACCTACTCAGGTACTGCGGAATGGTCTCATTCTTCTGCATCTTGATATTTCGAAGTTTATCCTTGAGCGTCAACTTCCTGTGGTCACTACTATTCTGGAACAAATCTGTCAATTCTTGCCAGATTGCATACAAAGTCTCTTTCCCTTGGAGATTAGAGATAATGTGTTCTCGTACTCCCTCCAATATGATTCTCCTTGCCTTGGTTAGACACTTCTTCCATTATGCTAGATCCCAAGTATCAACTGTTGATGGTTTCGTGATGTCATTATCGATGAATTCCTTCAATCCATTATCTTCTAGTACTGCCTCCATGTGGTCCTTCCAAGCAACATAATTCAAGCTTCCCTTACGGGCAAACTCGAGTCTTAGTCCATAGAAAGCCATCCTTCTAGCTCTGAAGAATTGATCCTGGAAATCCTATCCTCCCGCAATATCAACTTCGAAATATCTACTCTATTGTGAATCCTGCTCTGATACCATGTAGAAATTATTGTGTAGATTCGAAAATTCTCATGAAATTTACTAAATCACAGGACTTGAAGCTACTCTACTATTATGCAAAAATCAATTCACAATCTAGAACACAAACCATAGACATGCAAGAAGAAACATCACACATGCACAAATATTTATCTATGGGAAAGCAACTACTCAAAACCCATTCCTATCTGTATTGCATTAGTCAAAGAATAGAGATGAAATACATATGCTTGCTCAAGCTTGAACACAACTTGCAAGTGTGTAGTCTATCTCTCTGCCTGACTGGTGAACACTTAGCCAATTTTCAAGCCCTCCAAGCTCTTATTTCCTTGTGCCATTCCTTGAGGAAATTAGCCCCTATTATTTAGGAAATTCCCTCAATTGGATTGCACAATTCCTCTAGGTCCTTCCTCTGACTGCATGCACCACATGTACACATTGGAATAGTTTATAATTGATAGTACACTACCTTAGAATCTCCATCTCAACTGGATAACTCGAATTCTCTGCATGCATCCGTTATTTTGGGCTGATTGATCAGTTACCTGGCTGATCACTAAGTGTGGCTGAAGTTCCACTTCCACAACTTGACCTCCACTAGTTCCTTTAACAATTAGAACTAGTTTAACTGATTATAACTCAATTTAACTGCAATAGTTTGCTACAAATTAGCAATCAATCAAACTGAACTCAAGCTTCCCAAACTCAAATTAATTGAGTTAATTGAGTGACAAGTGCCATGTCACCTCAGTGAACTACCTCCAAGGTTTATGTTGAAACGGAAATTCAAATTTTCTCTAGTTTGATCAAGGAAAAATCAAACTAAGATTTTCTTGCTGCATTTTCAACAATCTTAGGCGATAGTTCAATTAGTAATTAAAATAATGTGAGTTTTGAGAAAATTGAGAGATACAAGGTTCAAACCCTGAATTATGACCTGGTTTACGGAAAAAACACAAACTATAAACCCTTATATATATATATATATATTAAATCAAAATTCAAAATTAATAAATTATTAATTCTAAAACACAGTACTATCAAAATTCTTAATTTTAAATATTAAAAGTATTCTTCATAAAGAACCAAACTTGAATTGAATTAACGATGAGAAATTAATAATACTCTTTTTAACGCTTCCTTTAAATTTTGAAAAGTGATATATTTCACTTTTGTTGCTTGGTGTCATAGTCAAAAGTGAACTAGTAAAATATAGGGTATTTTTTTGGATTGAATTTGTTGTGAAAATATTTTTTATTAAAGATATTATTATTATTATTTTTAAATAAAAGCTTTTATATTTTTAAATAAAAGATTAGTATAATTTATAAAAGCGTTTTAAATTAGATATTTACTCATGTGAACTAACCCAATGTTTTGTAATAATGATCACCATTGGTTGCGCTAGTCCCTCTAATTCTAAATTCGACACACTAGATGAATACATTTTATAGAAAGGGGATTTAAATTAGATGTTTACTCACGCGAACTAACCAAGTGCTTTGTAATAATAGTCACTAGCGTTGAGCCCTCTAATTTTAAATGTTTTCATATTTGAAAACATTTTGTCTTATTCTCATACATTTAAGTAATAATGAGATTGTTGTTAATATTCACTAGTCCCAATCAACTCAAAATAGTCTTTTCCTTTTAAGGACTCAAACTAAATTTAACTCACATTTATTTTTAATTAACTATTTATATATTTTTTATTAAAATTCATTAAACACTTTAATTAAATTCTATTTTATTATTAAATTTTTATATAATTAATTTTTTGATTTGTTTTGTAATTATTTATAATTTTATAATAGGTTTAATTTAACTTAAGGAGAAACTGTCTTTTTCAAGGAATTTTTTTCTAGTTAATTTTAAACTAAAATTGGGCAGAGATTTTAAAAACTTGAGTTTAAGTTATAGATAAATGTCTTTTAGGATTTGGTCGATGTTTTGAACAAACTAATGTGACTCATCTAAAGTGATTGAGTTTAAATTATTTAATATATAAAAATCCAATACCTTGGGGTTTTTCATGGTGTTGAATCTATTTATAAATTAAAAAATATATTTTAAACAACAAAAAATTACAATTTTAATTAAAATACTAGATTTCCCGAAAAAAAAACACTACTTCTTTAAAATACCTTATACTTTTTATAATACCATAGAAATAGTATTAAAATTAAAAAAAATAATATATTAAATTACAAAACCCTTAAGTAATAATGAGATTATTGAAAATATTTTATGAGTACCTATCCATTCAAAAAAGGATCAACTTCTTTAACCCCTCAAACTGAACCCAATTAACACTTAATTTTAATTAATTATCTATATATTTATCTTCAATAAAAATTCACTAAACAACGTACCCTAATTTTATTTTATCATTAAATTATAACTCAATTGACCTTTTAATTTTGTTTTACAATAATTTAAGATTTTGTAATATTATAAAAAATAATGCTAAAATATTAAAAAATCATTATATTAAATTACAAAACCATATTATTATCCCGGGGTAATGGTCTAATAAATTAGAGGATAATGGTCTAATCACACAAATATCAATAATGACTCGCCACTATCTCTTTCACTAAATTATTAAATTATCCTAGATACATCCATAGGGTTAGAATCAGTCAAAACTTGATTTCTACAATAATGGGAAACCGCTTTAACATATAATAATAATAATATCAAGGTTGCAACTTGCCATGCGGCATTAATCCAGGGAGAGCCCGTCAAAATTGCATTCAATAAATATGGAGTGGAGGGGATGTAAGTGACAGGCAAGGCTCAACTTGTTGTGTCATCCCTGCTTTCAAAGCTGAGTTGTCAAGAAGAAACGCGTTGAATCCCTGCTTTCAAAGCTGAGTTGTCAAGCAGAAACGTGTTGACTCCCATGATGTGTCATCAAAATAATTGGCACGATGCATACATCAATCATAATGAAAAAGAACATGGGCGAGAGGTTCCATATTTTCCACGGCACAAGAAGAAGCATAATAGACTGGTCTTCTCGAAGACAGCTTGGGACAGGTAATAATGGTGTTTATGTATATATATTTAATTGCAGAAACCATCATGTCTCTTGAGCGATATTGAAATTATTTACATTACATTATTCAACGTATGTCATATGTAGTAAAGTATACATCGATTTCAGATCGTATCCAGGAGATATAATCATATTATAATATGTTACATTGTTTAATGCTTGTTTGGGCATTTTATATCTATGGCTTAAATCATCCTAATTTTGTGAGCTTGGTTGATTTATTTATTTTGATAAATTAATTTTCTTAATAAAAATTAATGATTAAGATATTTTAAACTTCGAGGATTTACATTATTTTAGAACGGATAAAACTTTAAAAAATTTCTAAAAAAGGGTTTGAATGTTAATAATTTGATAATTTCTAAAAGAAAAGATTTTTTGGGGAAAAAAACTCCAAAACATAGAATAATTAATCATGTCTTTAGACTTGTGGTTAATTTTTGTTAGTTTTTTATTAAATTAGTATTATATATAATATTAAAGTTAATCACTACTTAAACTTAATTTATTTGGAAAAATAATGATAATGATGATGATTAATGTCTACTAAGACTAATATGGTCTATTGACTTATGAACTCTGCATACTTTGAGTATCCTAAGGGTTTTTTAGGGTGCTAAACCTTTTTATGTATTTAAAAATAGATTTCAAAGAATAAAAATACCAAAAACTATCTCTACGGATTTTAGGAAAAAACTCCAAAACATAGAATAGTCAGAGGACACTTTTTAATGTGTGGTTGACTATGGTTAATTCCAAACAAAGAATAAAAATACCTAAAATTATCTTGCGGGATTTTAGGCGAAATACTCCAAAACTTAGAATAATTAAATAACATTCTTAGGCTTGTGGTTAACTCTAGTTAATTTATTATTAAACTATTATTATATTTAATATTAAAGTTAACCCCAACTTAAACTTAATTTAATTGGAAAAATAATTATGATGATTATTAATGTCCACTAAGACTAATATGGTCCATCATACCTTAAGAAAGTAAGAGATTTTTTGAGACTCTTTAATACTTTATTTCTATACTCAAAAAAAAAGGAAGAGAAATGTTCCCAAATCATTATAATTTTCCTAACTTAACAAATCAAGAAACTTCCCCGGATGCGGGTGGTTGCTAGACACATAGAGACTAAGGCTCGTCCACAGGGCAGGTGTCCGCCCGGACAAGCCACGCATGCCAGGAGGACACACCCTAACTACACCAGCACGCAGCATTTAAGGAGGGCAGTTAAGGTTGATGGCAGTGGCGTCCCGTCGACATTCATTGCGCGTCTTGAGAAGCGAAACATGGCGCATCATAGCTGTAAACTCTCGGACATTCTCCCGCATTTCCCGTCTGCTCCTGTTCTGGTCCTGAAGGAGGTGACGGAGGTTCATCGCTTCGGCTCCCACTCAGGCTCTGAGAGCGATTGTGCCAGTTTAGCAGCCACAGAGTTAGGCAATTGGCGGGCTTACGAGCAAGCTAGTTGCGAACCCGAGAGTTTGGTGGTGCTGCGTACTTGGGAGACTGGTGGTGTTACAAACCCGCATCTCTCGTCGGCTCCTGTTCTTGTTTCGAAGGAAGTGGTGGAGGTTCATTGTCTCGACTCTCATTCAGGCCTTGAGAGTGACGGTCAAGGTTCTGCAGCTACAGAATTGGGCAATTGGAGGGCTAGAATTCGGTCAGGCAGTGAACCTGTGCAAATAGTGGTGTTGCAAACCAGTCATCCGCAGTTTTGTTGGGGAATTGAACGTCCTGTACAGAGGAACAGTATGCAGCGTAATCGTGGAAGGGGTAACAGTGGAAGGGGCAGCTACAGTGGAAGAGCCCCTTCTACTTCTTCCTCAATTGAAGAAAGCGCAGAAGACCGAGAGGAAGGCCCCCGGGCAGAGGCAGAATGGTGGAACCTCCAGCGAGAATGGATTGTGGGCACACGGAGCACCCAATGGTTAGATACCGCCTTCCTTGTACCTTGGCCAATTCCACTTTTTTCGTGACTGTTTCAGTGGAGCACTGCAGCAATCCTTGGGAAGATGATGAAGGCAATCCCCGTGCCAACCCTCCGCGTGTTCCTGGGATTGTTCCCACTTTGGAAATGGAATTCCCTGCTGTTGAGATGCTGAGGCCCATACATGACCCGGGAGCAGGCCCGAGTGAACCTGTTCGTGACTATGGTGCTGGCCCAAGTGACCGTGGAACGCGCAATCCTGGTAAGGCTATCCTCCAGCCTCCCTGCTGCAAGACGGAGGATGGACCGCAGACAACTGATGAAGACTAGCATGCCCAGCTCGCGCTCCAGGTTTTACAGCAAGAATTTTTCTCTGTCAGCTCCCTTCGCGGTCATATATGTGTCTGTCACTCTGTCACTATGTAATTGTGTCGGTTATCTGTTATCTCTGTTCTGTGTTGGTGTTCTTCACGTGTTTATGTTGTTTTTGTCCATGTGTCAGCTACATGAGTGTTGCTCTAAGTTTCCATCCTATGTAATCCTGGAATGAATACTCCTGAGTCTACTGTCTGTCCCAGGACAAGTCTTACAGGGCCGCGGCCCTGTTGTAATTTTGATGATGTAATTTTGCTCTTGCTGTAATATAATAGTTTAGCCTTACTTAGAAAAAAAAAACAAATCAAGAAACTTGGTAGTGCGTCAAAAATTTTGAAAAATTTTGGGAAAAAAATAATAGAAAAGAAATGATATTAAAAATGTAATTACAAAATTTATTATCAAGTTCTATGTTATAAAATGTACTTTTAATGTGTATTTCATCCTTTTTACTTATTTATAATAAATTAATAAGTAAATTTGTTTATTTATTTTAATATATTTCATACATTTAATAAGAATTTTATTGAAAATTATATTTTTATTTAATTCATGAGAACTTTAACCATAAAACTTTGGATTTTAAAGGTTTTGATTGATTTTAAAAGTACCCAAATTATTAAAATTTGGAAAAAAAAAGAAAAGAACACATTAATAGAAAACTTGATTTTGATGGAAAATATGGATTTCCTTGAAAAAATTGTCCACTTATTAATTTATTAGCACAAGCATATAAATTAAATAGCTAATAAAGTTTGATAAGAATCAAAATACTTTTGTGACATTTGTAACTCTAGAAATTAGTGAAAATGGGAAACTAAAAAACAGTTTGTAAATCTTTTAATTCATTTATTAGATTATGTATGTAACAAATAATATTCTCAAATTATTAAATCTTGATCACTAATAATTTTTTATTTAAAAAAAATGGAAATTCTAAATAACCATATTTATATGCATAATTATGAATTAATAATATATATAGATAAAGTTAAATGGAGATTTGGCTTTGACTTTCCATTGTGATTAAGAAACAATGTTTGTAACAACTTCTAATCACCATTAATGTATAGGGTTGAGAAATAATGAAGAGTTCAACAACACTTTGACATTCACATATAAAATTGATATTGAAGCAAAACCTAAACAAGCTCTAGTACATTAAAAACACTCTTACATGTCATTCATCCTAACACATTATATAAACACACTCAATAATGCTCACACGCATCTATAACTAGAAATATCAATTGCCATAAAACCATTATAGAAAATAATATATACACATCAACAAAAATATATAATGTAACAAAAAAAACATCAACTATTATAGAGTTAAACTATATTTATCAAAAAGTTGAATTATATTAATCAAATAGTAATACATTCTTGTAGTTGTAGTTTAATCTTATGGAGGTACAATAGTTAGGATAGTTAGTTATCTTTTTCATTCTTATTATTGGTTATCTTTGACCTTTTCCCATTTATATATGTTGATTATTCTTTATTTTTTAAATGATTTATAATTTGAAATTTAAAATTTTAATAATGTAAATAATAATATGTAATAATTTATGGTGTAGTATAAATAGGTTATAATTTTGTTTCGAAAATAATAAAATTTGGTTATGATTTTGAAAAAAAATAGCAATTTTTTTTTTAATTCCCAGCTATAATTATCAAGCTACAAGATTTTGACTACCCAAAAAATTCTTGATAATACTAAATCCATTTTCCACATTAAAAAATGATTTAAACACACCCGCAATCAATTTTTATTTTTATTTTTAGCTAAATTTTAACAAGAAATTTGTCTTCCAAAAAAATTATGACCACATTAAACAATACCATAATTTATTATACATTAGTTTTTTATTTTTATAACTTAATCAAAATATTATATTATATTATTTATTAATTTATATTACAAAATTAATTAAAAATATTAATATAAGAATATTTTAAAATTAAAAATATATAAAACCACAACTAAATATCACCCCCAACCAAACATATACCAATAATAATAACACAAAAGTAGTTGATTTGGGTTGTGGCCATAACGACCAATAATAATAACACAAAAGTAGTTGATTTGGGTTGTGGTCATACATACCCAATGGATGTGTAGTAATTGTGGCAATGTTCAATTCTCAGTGTATTCATGATTCTAAATGCACTAGGTATCCAAAAAAAGCCCTGTCATTATACCTACTTCAATCAAACAAACAAACATGGTTCTTTTTCAAATATGACACTCTTCTTATATATAAACATATGTATTAGTATTAAAAATAATAATTGGAGGGAAAAATTACTGTCCCATCAAGTCCTTGGATGAGGGGGAAACAAGCATAATTGATTGGGAGTCTCAATAGAAGAAAACCCATCATTAATTGGTAGTTTCTAGACGGTTAGGATGCTGAAGACATGGAGTCCCATGGTAACATAGAATCCATAAACTATGGGGAAGGGTTGAAATTATCTTTGTAAAAATACATAAACTAAGCCCAGGGGTTGAAAATTATCTCGGTAAAAATTAGGGTTTTGTTTGATGAGAGGGCGCGAGAGGCCAGTTGATTAGATTGCCCCATCAGATTCCCCACGTCCGACTCTCTGGCCGATGACAGAGCTTCCATTTAAATAATTCTGCTCATTACCGTGTCGCTATTGAAGTAAGAGAACCCAAGGCTCTGACGATGCTCTTGATTCCCTCTGTGGACGCGCTTTAGATTTGTTCATTTCTTCTAAAATGGAGAACGTTGGCGGTGAGGAGTACCTGTTCAAGATCGTGGTTATCGGGGACTCTGCGGTGGGCAAATCGAATTTGCTGTCAAGGTATGCTCGCAACGAATTCAATGCCAATTCCAAGGCAACGATAGGCGTAGAATTCCAGACCCAGGTGATGGATATCGATGGGAAGGAGGTCAAGGCTCAAATCTGGGACACAGCAGGCCAGGAGAGGTTCCGGGCGGTCACATCGGCTTACTACAGGGGAGCTGTGGGAGCCCTCATTGTGTATGATATCAGTCGTAGGCTTACTTTCGATAATGTCGCCCGCTGGCTCGAAGAGCTCAAGAGTAAGTTTGTTAAATCTCTTTTTCAGATCTAATCATGGTATTTGTTTTGTCAATAAATTCATATGCTTCGCAATTTTGATTCAGAGATTGTTTATAAGCATTACCCATCCCAAAAGCAAAGGTCACTGGCTTGATGTAGTAATATCCTCCATCACCCTGATGCTTTGCTAGCAGTTTCCATATCATGTCTTTTACCTTATCTTTGGGTTTAAGTGGATAGCATTTTTCATTACTCTTCTGATTGCTTCCTTGCTCTTGTACTAGCTTCATGTCTGGTTTCTATCTGCATGTCTGGTTTCTGTGCACAACTGCAAGACACATCGTTAATAGGGGCATCAGATGCCCCAAAAGTTTTGTGCTCCCTGTATTGATGTCATAACATCATTTCACACTCTGAAGCTATCTTTGGGTTGAAGTAATAGCACTTCCCCACTCTCCTACCAATATTATGGGCAGTTTTTGTGCTCTGCCTTGTGGATCATTGATGTCTGGGTGTCATGCCTTGTGGATCATCTTTGGGTTTGATGTGATAGCATCTTCCTTAGTCCTTAGTTCTGATACTAACACTGCAAGCAGTTTCTGTGTAATGCCGTGTAGAGCATCTTTGAAATTGGCTCTGGCTTTGACTTTTGCATTGCAAGCAATTACTGCTGTAATGGCTTATAGAGCATCTTTGAAATTGGCTTTGGCTTTTGGTTGTCATCTATGTGATGTTGCAAGATATTTTCAAACTCATGTGAAATTTTGATGTTGCAGTGCATGCTGATGGCAATGTCGTGAAAATGCTTGTGGGGAATAAGTCTGATTTAGCTCATATCAGGGAAGTTCCTGTGGAAGATGGGAAGAAGCTTGCCGAATCAGAGGGGCTGTTCTTCATTGAGACCTCGGCTCTGGATAATACAAATGTATTGCCTGCATTTCAAATTGTGGTCAAGGAGATTTACACTAATGTGAGCAAGAAAATGCTGAATTCGGATTCCTATAAATCTCAATTGTCTCTCAACAGAGTTAATATTACGGATGTATATGGAGATGGAGACGGAGTGGATCCGCCCAAGACAAAGAATTCTTGCTGCTGAGGATTCAGAGAAAAAGCTCCTTTGTTTCTGGGCTCCTTGAATATTATTTGCTTCATATGACCTCTTGTTGATTGAGATCCTTAAGGCTGCCTTAGGCTAATATAATTTTTTTTGTTTATTAGGAAAGTTTCAATATGTTGGATATTTTTTTTTCAATTTTATGAAGAAACCAGTAAGGGTCCCCAACTGGGCTTCTTAGGCTTGAGCCCTAGATGCTGTACACAAAGCAGAATAATAGTGATGTATTAAGTAATACATGCAAAGCAATCTTTTTTAGAATGTTTTAGTCAAATTGATCTTCATTTTGTTTGAAATCACTTAGGGAATCTGGATTCCTGGATGGAGGTTAATGGACAGTTTGCAGATGCTCAGATCTATTGCCTGGCTCAATGTTGTAAACATTATTGCTACAGCATTCTAGGAATTCCTTCTCTGTTTGTCCTTGAAGCAAGTTTATGTATATGGTATTAGCAATTTAATGAGAGCTCGTCAGATTTTGTTCTGTGATTGTCCTTGAAGCAAGTTTATGTATATAGTGATTGCAATTTAATGAGAGCTCTTGCCAGATTTTGTTTGGGGGCAATATATTACCAAACATAACATGCAAAAGCCTGATGATTTCATATAAATTGGAGCTGCAATTTGTAACATGAACTTGACTTCCCAGATCATGCCCGGGAAGTAGGTAAGAGATCTCATCCTTTAATGTAATAGAAATTCCATTTCTGAACAGTATAGTAGATGCTTGTACAGGTTGCATAATGTAGAATTGTAAGCAGTACAGGTGACAACATAAATGAGCTATGTTCAGCTATTACATAATTTTTTTTTTCTTAAACCTCAGTAATTCTGACATATACAAAGATCCTCGTGTCTTTGGTAAACATTTATCATTTATCACCACCATGGATTTGTGCGATCTTTATGTCTATTAAATACATGGGAATTAAAAAAAGGCCGATGCAAACCTATCAATGTTCAATCACTTACTGGACCTGAGCTGGTGCTGGATAGCACCTCTTTTGAAGGGGCTTCAGTCCGAGACCCTTTGGTCATCAAAGTATTATTCTATATTTGTCTCAATAATTGAGAGATAGAGAGGGGTAGATATGGAGCTATTATTCCTATGTCTTAATGGGAAGGGTAGATATGGAGCTGATGAATGAATCAATCATGCTTCTAGGGTTTGCTGGTATTTATGTCATGATATAACTTGAGATGTGCTCATGGTGGACATTTTGTGTACAGGAAAATTGTCAATTCATGATATTTTTGCAATTAACAAGCTTCATACAAAGTCAATCACAATCGATTTACAAAATTACCCATTAACTTTCTTCAACAATGCCCAAGAAAAAACCAATCATATAGTAGTTCTTACTTATCTGAACAACATTTGGAACTATTAAGAATTTTTCCATGGACTTTGTCCGATAATGTTCAAGGATAACGCAACGTGTATAGCAATTGGAGCTATTGGTATTTGTCCTTTAAACAGATGCATGTAGAAAGAGATGGTCACATGTATTTGTCCTTTAAACAGATGGGCACATGTGAGGCTAAATTTATATTGTCGTATGTTGGCTTTCGAACTGTCATGCTTGGAACATTCGTTACATTAAAAAAAATCTAAATGAGGTTTACAATATGTTTTCTTCATTCACGACATTAGATAGGCAACTAAGGATAAGTGTTTAGGCATTTTCAATATGTGGGGCTAAATTGTCTTGTATTGAGAGTGGGTCTTTCAAGCTCTCGGAACACTCGTGATATAAAGATCTAAATGAGGTATACAGTATGTTTTTCTCATTTCACTCACGACATTAGATAGCCAATTAAGATAAAGTGCCAGCCATTTTCAATTCCTCAAGGCAAAGGTCGAGAAAGACCTTTAAAAGTGAGTTAATATAAGGGAGGTAAGCCTCACTGAAAGGTGAGATATAGCTTACACTGGTGGTTAATTTTGACATAAAAGTTTTTTTTTTGTGATCATTAACATCAGTCATTTATTGTAGAAGAGTGGTGGGTGTTTAATTAGTACATAATGGCTAATAGAGATAAGTGAGATATAGATTACATTGGTGGTTAATTTTGACATAAAAGTTTTTTTTAATGATCATTAACATCATTTATTTATTGTAGAAGAGTGGTGGGTGTTTAATTAGTCCATAATGGCTAATAGAGATAAGTAAAGTTACCCTTGGCCGTTATAAAACCTAGTTTCCAACATAAATGTAATTTCTAAATATATATGAGCTTTATTCTTACTACAAATGTAATTTCTAAATATATGTGAGCCTCATTGATTACTTGGGTATGAAGATACTACCAAATGCTTACTCTTCTGTGGACAGGTGTATTTAATTTTGGGTTTTCATTACCACATCTTCAACATGGTATTACTCTTATGTGCTCAGGAGTATTTAATTTTGGGTTTTCATTACCACATTTTCAACATGGTATTATAGCTTTGGTGATGTTCCATGATGTTTTGGTTTGAATTTAGTGAAGATTTAATGATTCTTGGACCTTGGTTATGTATGGATCAAATGTTGTGAAGACCACGAGCTTATGTTGACAAGGTGCTATTAAGTTGTGATTAGAAAGTTTTTGTTTCAAGTGAGTCTTAAGCTGAAATCCTCTCCTAAAACTTGATGGAGATTGTAATGTATATGATTGTTCCTCTATTTTTGGGGCACTACTAAAAAAATTTGGAAAATTCTATGTAGGTGAAACAACTATTTTGTAGCAGTTGACATTTTTCCTTTGCGCATAGTCATTTATTATGGCTCATTTTTAAATAACAAAGTTGGAGAGTAATAATGTTTTTAGATCCTTATGGTGATTTGTAACTTATATTAATGGCATCCTAATGGTCTTGAGATATCTTGCAATCTAAAGTTTCATGGTCATCACGCCTTATTATTGAGGTTTTTTTGTTAAACCATAGCATCATTAATTTCATCTTCCAACTATTTTACTTAAATATGCTTATCATATTATTAAGACTTTCCAAGTGCTCGAGGGTAGCCTTATGTTGGTTAATGGACTTATTTCTTTTTTAGTTAAGTTTTAAATTGTATCTCCTTCCTTAGTTAATCATGATAGGGAGTTTTAATTATGGGTCGTTATTGGATTAAAAGCTATGGTAACACACCATTAGATTATCCCAAGTATTCCAACCTTCCATGATACTTCTAATGGCCCAATGATTAGATTCTTAAAATTTTCAAGTGTTAGCCCAGGCATAATGTTAACATATCGTTTCAAATTGCAGGTCCATCTCAAGTCTCAAGGTCTTCTTGATGCCCTCACCGAATCTAGAATTGATCACATTTTTCCATGTGGACATTCGACACACCAATTAAGGGGAGCTAAATAACATGTGGAAATATTCATGTGGCATTTTAATGGGACAACCCATGTGCCATGTGGAAACAAGATGTTAGCACTTTATGGGAGCTAAATAACAAGTGTCTCATTTGGGAAGAGACATGTATAATCAATGGTGCCAGGTGTAAGCTCAAGCACATGGATCAAAGTATCATATCAATATTATCAAGCTATCTCAAGTATGAATAGGTGGTCACCTCGAGACCTTTGATAACTCAATATGTAGATTGGTAAGTATGCAAAACTTTTCTTAGTATCAACCTAATGATCAAGTCAAAGAATCAAGAAATCTCCATTAGTCTATCTCAATTACATATCTCCTAGTCTTTCCCAATGGCTTGTTGAGTTGATACTATATTTTTTTTTTCCAAGTAAAGACTAGTTCTATATTAAAAAAGTGAAAATATGTACATAGTGATCAGACCTTCCGAAGAGGCCGAGGCCAGTCCTCAAACAAAAAGACCTGGACAATACTGTCTAACCGGTCAAGCGGTTTTACAAAAAATACATCATAGTTCTGATTTGTCCTGACATTCTGACTAACTGGACTTGGACTACAATTACCATAAACAACAGTAATCGTAACTAGACAAAACCATTTAACATAGCCGACGCTAGAACAGAGGAGGAACAGACTAAAACAAACAGGATGAGATAGCTGCATAATCCACGACACAAGTTCAAAAAAGCTTGCCATATGCATCCGAAGAAGTTTAGACCGCATGGCTGGGCGACGCTTGCTGCTCCTCTTTCTCCGGGCTTGGTGAGGCCAGCCAAGTGACATATCCTTCCTCATCCAGAATCGGCTCTCCACGAGAGTCAGTGACCAAGTGAAGGCAGCCAAAACCATGCGGCGAATGTTCGCTGGTCGTATCCTTATCCTTAGCAGGGTTAGATGGCGGAGGATCTTCCTGGACTGGGGCTTCCTCAAACAGACAGTCAGCCCTGTAAACCAGCCCATTCATGTCCCCCAGGAGAATGCCACTTTCCTGAGCGCTTGTGGAAGCAGGGGAAGTCGAGCTGGTTGTGCGAGGCTCCTCCTCTGAGATGTACACAGTGAAATTGACAGTCACCACTGGTCTAATAAGCCCACTTTGGAACCTGAGGCTGAAGGATTGATATGAGCCATTCGGGACATATCTCTCCTGGTCCGAAATCGGGGATGAGGGGGGAACAGAGGCTATTGGGACCGCTTGCTGCAAGTCCGCATGAGCGAGGCCAACTCTGATGCCAGACCGACCCCCTCGTCGCGGAACTCCCCTGCTACGCGGCATATTACTCAGAGCAAGAGACCTGAGAAGCCGCTCGAGCCAATGTGCACTGGAGGCGTGAGGATCCCTGAGCATATCACAAGCATCGACAGAAGAACTTTGGTCCTGAAATTGAACAGACTGCACCTTATAAAGAACTGAAACATTCACCGCCGCGGGAATATGACGCACATCCATTTGCCTGGTTTGCATCAAGGACAGAGTTGCCATGCTCGCCTTGAATGCGAATTCTCCTCGGGCCTGATCAGAAGTGAAGTCGCCTGCCTTGAACATTAACTGATAACCACCAGCACAAACCTCGGAGGACGCCTGCCTGCCATCCGTCAGCCTTGATGGTATCGTGGCGTGCTGCATAATTAATGGCTGGAGTAAACACCCGCATCCGGGTGCATTTTCTTTATCGGAGACTTGTCCTGAGAGACAATTTCCTGCAGTTTGTCCATTTGGTCCCTGGAAGCTAAGCTTTCTATTGTACCTTCAAAGTGGTTTTCTTTAGCCTCCACTCCGAGGTTGGCTAGAAGATCAGCTAGCTTATTCCCTTCCCTTCTGGTATGTTTGAAAGTGATTGCTTGGTGCTGAGAAAGCCAGTGGTTTATTAGTTCGAGCCTCTGGGCCATTCTCCAGCTGTGGCTTACCTTATGAATTGGAGAGCCATGTTGGAGCTTTGTGGTCATTCTGATTATGATCTGCGAGTCTCCTTCTATGATGAGGGGAAAGAAGTTCTTTTCGTGTGCTAGTTTTAGACCTCGCCATAGACCTTCCAATTCTGCTGAGTTGTTAGTATCCCAGCCTATCGAGCCCATGTAGATGCAGAAAGGGTTGCCGTTATGATCTCTGAAGACTCCTCCATAACCTGCTTTTCCTGGGTTTCCTTTAGATGCTCCATCAAAGTTGAGCTGGATCATGTCTGCAGGAGGTGGGTTCCAAATGCTTGCTTCCTGACTTTGTTTGTTGGGGTTCTTGCCAATGGTTGATTTTTGATTTAACCGCAGCTTCCAATTGTCCCAAACAGTTTTTTCTTGAGGAAGAGTGGGAAGGTCTTCTGAATACCAATCTTTGATTGAAAGAGTTTCCATAATGTTTTGATGGAATTTGTTCCAAATTTTTTCCAGCGGCATCGTTTGATCTTTAAATATTCTTCTATTACGCTCTTTCCATATATTCCACATCAATAAGCCCGGAATGAGTTGCCACAATGCGTTGAGGAGATTACTTTGAAATGGGGTTTGACTCCCCTTGCATATGGTCCCTTTGAGGTCTCCTTGTACTCTTCCTTCTATTTGGCAGTGGAAAGCAATCTTCTCCCATAATTTCCTTCCGATTTGACAATTTTGCATAAGATGAAGGGCTGTTTCTTCCTCCTGTCTGCACATGTGACATATGGATGGTCCAGAGAAGCTCCGTTTTCTGAGATTATCCCACGTTAGGATTTTGTTATGACAGAGAAGCCACAGAAATGTGGAGACTTTCGGCTAGTTAGACTTGTGCCAAACTTTTTCCCATAAGTTGTCTTTGTTCATCTGCCCTTGAATGATTAAATTGTATGCTTCCTTAGTGGTGAAAGTTCCTTTCTCTCCGTAACCCCATCTTAAAATATCCGGTTCTTCTGAGACTTTGATTTGCCTCTTTTGTAATTCTGTGTTGAGGAGATGTTGAGTCTGAACTGAACTATGCGGGAGGAGCTGATCTGCGTTTTTCCATCGCCGATGTTCTTGAGCAGTAGCTGTAGTCCAAAAATGGTTGACTTTGGCTAATTGATTTATCTCCCTCTCATCCGCTGGAAGGTCCTGGAGTATGTCTTTGATTTTTGGCAATTGCTGCCATGAATCCTCCCAGAAACGAGCCGTGTTCCCATTTTTGATTTCCCAAAAACAGTGCTCTTGGATAAGATATCTGTGTTGTATGGCTGAATTCCAGATTGCGGATCCCGAACTTGTCTCTGTCATACGCAATCTTTCTTCCATGGGATAGTTACTTGCATACTTAGCTGTCCAAAGGGAAGCCCAAGGAGTATTAGGATGGGCAAGCCACCTCCACCAGATTTTAGCTCCCATTGCTTTGTTGCTATGCTCAGGATCTCTAAGGCCTATGCCTCCTGCTTTCTTGGGAAGACAAACTTTATCCCATTTGATGAGAGCCCATTTTCGATTTTGTCCGGAGCCCCCCCACAAAAAGTTACGCTGGAGATTCTTGATTTCTTTGAGGACCCACTTGGGGGCAGCTAGAATGGAGAAAAGATACAGGGGCATGGAATGAAGAACTGCTTTGATGAGAACTATTCTGCTTGCCATGTTCAGAGCTCGATTAGTCCATAGGAGTAGACGAGCTTCCAATTTTTCTAACAATTGCTTCCAGGAGGAATGTTTAAGAGCTGAAGCCATAAGAGGGGCACCAAGATACTTGGATGGGAGAGAGGCACAGGTGAATCCCAGAATACGCCCTATGGCTCTCTGGGTAGAAACAGGAGTATTGAAGAAAAAAATTTGGGGTTTGACTCGATTGATGAGGGCACCATAAGCATCAGAGAAAGTGGATAGAATGGATTTTAGAAGGCGAGCTTCCTGCACTGACGGATGACCAAAAAGCATATTATCATCTACAAATTGTTGGTGGGAGTAGACAGGGGAATTGCTAAAGGAGAGCCCTTTTAGAAGCCTATCATGCCTAGCAGCCGTGATGCTTCTACCCAAACCCTCAGCCATGAGTTGATACTATATTTGCTTAAATAACCAATCATATTTTTTCACATTAATCAATCGATTCTACCATGATCAAGGAAAAGTTGTACATGTGGCCTTGATGGGGTATCAAACATGTCACATGACAACTTATTATCAATGGTTTGCACGTGTGCATGTCACACAAGCAAAAGGTTTCTAATTAAAAGGCATCATGTGTTTGTTGACATCACAAATGTGATTCACTATTTGTGTAGATGAAATGAATGTAGATGTGTTTTTGAAATCTTTTTGTGTGCTTGGTTTGCTGAAACCTTCTAGGTTGTCTTGTAACTTCTCAAATATTAAAATAGGCAATACTCTGATGAAGCCTTTTTAAGAAAGAGTCATATTGTCAAGGCAAATGGCAAGGACATAGAATTGTGTTTTTGGCATGACTATAATTGTAAATCGCATAGTTGTAGGGTGATAATGTTTTCAAATCTTGAAAATGATCTTTATAGTCCTTGGGATGTTTTATGATTTAATTATCACATCTATTATTGATGTTTTGTTGTTGAACCCTTGCCCCATTGATTGCATCATGTGATTATTCTCTTGCTTAAAGAAGACATATCACTGCATTAAGTTGATAACATCTTCAATGAATCCTTAGAAAGGGGTATGCTTAGTGTGTCAATCAATGTGGCCATTTGTTGTGGGGGTTTAGTGTTAATTGTTAGAAATTAAACTTAATATTCACATTGAAAATTGTAAGTTGCATTAGATCTACTAGTTATTCCTTATGAATTAACATGGGTTACTTGTAATAGTAAAGCCATTTTGTCTGGTGCTACTTTCTCATTGTTAAGTTCAACTAATTATTACCTTGTTTTGTTTGAGTTACATATCCACATCTCAATAGATAGCCCTTCATTGTCTACATACTTTATGGTTGTTGGTTAGTTTAAGTGAAGTCTGAGCCAAAAAGTTGTTGATAGTTCATTGTTTAATTTTGTTTGAGTTGAATGTATTGTTTTTTTAAATGAATTTAACTAATATGGGGATATGGAAAGTGAAATGTTTTGTTGTGGTGTTAATATATATTTAGCATTAGTTAAACATTAGAGCCTTTGTTGTGTGAGGATTTCACTTATATAATGAATTTCATTGGAATATGGAATGTTTATTTATTATTTGTTTCGACTTTTTGTTTGTGTAACAATAATCTCTTTCTAATAACAATAGCTTTATAAACAAATGTAATTTAAGAAGCCAAATGTAATTTAAATAAATCCAATCTAGTTTCATAAGTATTATATATATATATATATATATATGCACTAGTAAGAGGTATTTATATCATAAAAGCAATTCCAGGGCATATAATTGTTGCACATATCTTACTTAATAATATGCATAAATGATTTTTGTATTGTCAAATTTTCCCTACATATAAAGCTCTCATATGAAATCGTATATGGTATGAGTGTGGATATAGAGATTATTTACCTTATTAAATATACTATAATTATTTTAATCATGGAATAAAAAAAATAATTTCTTAGTTAAGCTTATGTGATCTTTGATAAGTTTAACAACAACGATAATCTCTTAGGGAAAGCCACCTTGTGATTCATTGTCATATGTACATGAAAATCATTGTAACATGTTCAAGGCATTGTGATATCCCTCAAGCTTAAAGACTGTGGTATTTATGTATATATATAAGCTTGAATTTGAAGTTAGTGTACTACATTAGAAAGACTGACATATATTTAATTATCAGTAATCTTATTGATAATGCCTGATGTATAGTTACTATTATAAAGTTGTCTCTATGTTTTATTTTATGAATAAAAATAAATTGGAAATTAGTAGCCAAGTACAAGTGGCTGAAAGGGAAAAAATGATGCAATTCTATTTTTAGAAATTAATGATATCCATAAAAAATCTTAGGCATCTAATTTGGGTGATTAGATTTATTTATGAAATTATTGGCCAATTTAATATTTCTTAGAAGACGGGGTTGTCTTTAGAAGTGAGAAACAAAGGCTCATAAATGAGCAAGTTAACTACTTGTCACCTGTTGGTGAGGTGGAAGCATTTAATAACCACCCAAAAAAGTGGTAGATGGATTTTTATCTAGGAATACTTTTGTTTTTGTCTCAATTATTCTGAGAAAGAGAATAGAGAGAGAAGAGATGGACAAGAAGAATTGTAGGCCTAATTTGCTTGGGGGGATAAGTAGAATTGTTGGGACAAGGTTGGGAGGAGCCAAATACTTAGCCATTGTTTCCAAAATTGCTTTAAGTGGATGTTCTAACTCTGTTTCTATTTCTTTGTCAAAGATAAGCACTATGAATTTTGTATTCCTTAACATTAATGTTTTATCCTGAAAAGGAAAAAAAGAGTTATTATTTGGTTGTAGAAATTATATTTTTCTAGTTATATAACAGAAAGAGGATTATTATTTTCCTTAAAAAAATAGGAAGTATCGAACAACATACTTCAGTTTTATTCTTTGTTTTGTAATTGTATATGTACATAAGATACAAATGAACTATATAGGTAGTTTACTTTAACTCCATTTTACTACATATTTGTATCAGTGAGTACAAATGGTAATAGAGAAATTAGGAAGAAATAGGTATTAATATTACTATGGAAAAATTGTACAAGAAATCATAATGTACATGGTCTGTTTCATTTTCTGTTGAAAATGAATTAAAAATCTTGGAATGTAGGAAACTGGAGCGAAATGTTTCCATAAAGAAAGTTTTGAATATAGACAAAAGATTTTAAAAATGTTATAGGTTTGAATTATTAAAAGAAAATGAGCATGGAACACACATAAAGTGTTATTATGATGCAAAGGGAGGGAGTAGTTCCTTTTAAGTAATTAATAATTATAAAACAAAATAAGATAAATTTTTTGACAACTAAATATATGTCTACTACAGAAGGCTTGTTAGTTTGTAGACATACCTTTTGCTATTAGAAATTTGAAGAATATAATTTCCTGATAATTGGACAAGAAAAAAAATGAATTCTTGAAAAGAAAACAATGGAGTTATTTGTTAATCCTCATAAAAAAGTCAATATAGTCAATGACACTACCAGAAGAAATATAATATATAGAGAAGAATAAGGACTGATGGATACTTATTCAAGAGATTTGAAAGAGATACAACTATACAAACATTTATAATTTTGATACAAAGGTAAATGAGTTTAAGGTAAATCATGGCATGGGAGAAACATCTTCTAGGAGAAGAATATAAAAGTATTAAGCCAAGAGGGTTAAAACCCTTTTATAAGTTTGAATTTACCATATTGGAAAAAAATAATAATCAATATGTAAATATCAAAATTATAAAAATCCACCTTATTAAGTACCTGTTCTTCACTGAACTATGCAAAAAGAGTTATACATATATAAGATAAAGACACGAGTCCAAATAATTGGAACTACAATTGAGAGCAAGTTCTATACACATATCTATACATTTAAATAAGTTTAAATTTTAAAGTCCAATATAGGACCAAAATAGATTTTCTATCAACACAGTGATTTTAAATTCTATGAAATCGTAAAAAGGGAAAAACACCAGAGACTTCAAATAACAATTGCAATTGAAAACATGCTTTAAATATCTCGCCACAAATATGGAAACCAGGAGGTTGAGGAACAAATCCAACTTGAAAAGAAAATAAACTCATGTTTAACAATTATATAACCTAGAGAAAGAACTCTGGAATCCTAAGAAAAACGACAAATGGCGCTAAGATATACTAGCGGTTACCTGCAATAAGGTAAAAGAGAGTTAGCGAATAACTACAAATACCTATGAAAAGATAAAATGAATTTAGTGTTCTTATGTTAG
The DNA here is from genome assembly GCA_031772625.1 of Pinus tabuliformis. Lineage (NCBI taxonomy): Eukaryota > Viridiplantae > Streptophyta > Pinopsida > Pinales > Pinaceae > Pinus > Pinus tabuliformis. The sequence goes on along the minus strand of CM062816.1, from coordinate 1,782,102,502 downwards.
AAATACCTTGCGTAACTAGTATGATGATCTAGATGCCTTTTTGGAAAAGAATAATAAACAAAGTTTAAATAAATTTATATTGACCTCAAAACTAGAGCAAAATTAATAGATAAATTCTACCGTAATTACTAAACATATACCCGTAACCAATTATTTAAGAAAAGAAAAGAAATGTGAATCAATACTATAATGAAAATTTGTTCAATATTATACCACAAATTTTATCAGTAGTTGGCGATGCGGCCAACATTTGTAACCCTGTAAAAGTTCATTTAGAACTCAAGAACACGTATTTCCTTTATAAGTTGAAACCTTAGGGTTTGACAAGAAAGAAGATATACTTTCTCTTACAACCCTAATGGAATTAACGAAAACAAGTATTGGGAAGAAAAGCCCTTCATAATGAAAGCAAAATTTAAGAAAATTCAACAATGGTTGTGATGGTTGTAATGTCGGGTGTGGAGCCTGATTATCTTCTTTATTAAGAGGTATCACCGCATTGGACCCCAGTTCGTAATGTGGCGGCAACGCAACCCGTAATATTTGCGCTGCAAGGGGGATCTAGCGGGGGGGCGACAGTGATCTTTAGGAGCCCCCCTCGGCAGGGGATCGCGGGTAGCGCCCCCGAAGCTAAAAATAGATGTAAAATTGCCTTGTAAAATGTTGTAATTTCATAGTCAATCTGGGCCGTTCATTAGGCGGAGATCTGACAGTAGAATTTATGTTTAATTTAAGGTTTTTTGCCCTAGAAGGTAACCCCTCGCTATATATGAGGGAATTGTATTGCGTCTTTGCAAATCTGTATTCTGAGTGAGAAAGAGAGAGGAGATTGTGTGAGAGCGAAGCAGAAACTACAATGTATCTGCTGTAGGTTGTATCTCTTCAATTTTCTAGATAATATAAAAGGAAGGACTGGTTGTTTCCCTTGGACGTAGTCCAAATTGGATGAACCACGTATATCTGTGTTTCTCTTGTTTTATGTGTTTATGTTTTTGCAATATATTTTATGTGTTCCATTGCTCTGTAATATATAATTTTATAACAATTGGTATCAGAGCCAAAGGTCTATTTGCCTGATAAACTCGCAGGAGAGAAGGGTTCCTGGTTCGAGTGGGAACAATGGTGGAAGATGGTAGGTTTAGGGTCGAAAAATTTAACGACCAAAACTACCAGCCGTGGAAGATGCAGATGGAAGATTATTTGTACCAGAAAAACTTGTACCTACCATTGAGCGGAAAGACAAAGAAGCCGACGAGTATGACAGATACTGAATGGGATATTCTCGACAGAAAGACACTTGGAACAATACGGCTGTGCCTAGTGGCATCGGTAGCCTTTAATATTTCAAAGGAAACGAAAACAAAGGGTTTAATGAAGGCATTGACCAAACTATATGAAAAACCCTCGACCTCAAATAAGGTATTTCTTATGAAGCGTTTATTTAATATGAAGATGTCAGAAGGTGGATCTGTTGCTGATCATTTAAATGAATTTATTACAACTACCAGTTAGTTAAGTTCTGTAGGGGTAAATTTTGATGATGAAGTTAGTGATCTATTATTTCTATGCTCATTGCTAGAAAGTTGAAATGGTTTAGTTATGGTCATTAGTAACTCTCTCTCTGGATCTAGTACTTTAAAGTTTGATGATGTTGTCAGTGCAATCCTTAGCGTGGAAATAAGATGGAAAAGCTCCGGTGAGAGATTAGGTAATGCTTTGACTGCAAAGACTAGGGGAAGAAAAATGGAAAGAGGAAATAGCCCAAGATATCACAGTAAGTCAAGGAAAGGCAGATCCAAGTCCAGATCGGGGATAGTGTGCTGGAAATTCAGGAAGAAAAGACAGCTGAAGAAAGACTGCAAGTCTTGGAAGGGAAAAGAAGGAGATGCGCAACAAGAAAACAATCATGAAGCGAATGTGACAGGTGATGTGTTGCAAGATGCTTTGATTATTTCATTAGAAAATATTATTGATTCCTGGGTGGTAGATTCAAGGGCCTCATTCCATGCCACACTTGATAGAAAACATTTTCATGATTATGTTCAAGGAGATTTTGGACAGGTTCAATTGGGTGATGATAATCTCTGTAAAATCATTAGAATGGGTATAATTTTCATAAAACAACAGAATGGAAATCAATGGCTATTGAAAGAGGTAAGGCATGTCCCAGATCTGAAGAAAAATCTTATTTCAACAGGGCAGTTGGCAGGTCAGGGCTGTGTGACTAATTTTACAGATAAAACCTGGAAGGTTACTAAAGGAGCCCTGGTAATAGAAAAAGGAGAAAAGGTTGGTACATTGTATTTATGCAATGGTATTTCTAATTCTGTTAATGCTTTAACCTCTATAGGAGAAGATACGACATTGTGGTATCATAGGCTTGGGCACATGAGTGAGAAGGGGATGCAAATTCTTCACTCAAGAAATTTGTTGCCAGGTTTGAAGCATGTTGATTTAAAATTCCGTGAGAATTGTGTTTATGGAAAACATAAGAGAGTCAGATTCCTTAGAGTTGGGAAAGAAAAGAAGAGCGAAAAATTAGAGCTTGTGCATACAGATGTATGGGGACCTGCTCAGGTATCATATCTCGGTGGCTCTCATTATTATGTTACTTTTATTGATGACGCAACTAGAAAAACCTAGATTTATTGTATTCGAAATAAATCTGATGTATTTGATACTTTCAAGAAATGGAAAGCTTTGGTTGAAAATGAGACAGGAAAAAGGTGAACTGTCTCAGATTAGACAATGGAGGTGAATATTGCAGCAAAGAGTTTGATAGGTACTGTTCAGAGAATGGAATTCGCAGAGAGAAGACAGTTCCAGGAACACCATAATAAAATGGCGTGTCAGAAAGGATGAACAGGACAATCATGGAGCGTGCAAGGTGCATGAGATTGCATGCGAGATTTTCTTTACAATTTTGGGCAGATGTTGTAGATACTGTTGTTTATCTCATAAACAAAGGGCCTTCAAGTTCCTTGGATGGTGGTATTCCAGAGGAGGCATGGACAAGTAAAAAGGTAAACTACTCATTTTTAAAGACTTTTGGTTGTGAATCCTTATTCCACATTAATAAAGAAAATAGAACAAAGCTTGAGGTAAAATCAAAGAAATGTACCTTTATTGGATATTGTGTTTAAGATTTTGGTTATCACTTTTATGATTATGAAAACTACAAAATCATTAGGAGAAGAGATGTCATATTCAATGAAAAGGTTTTGTATAAGGATCAGATCCAGGAAAAGAAACAGGAAAAAGAAAACAGAGAATACACGGTGCTTGATGAGATCACAGAAAAAGTGAAGGTGCCTGGGAATCGTAATGATTAATAGCCAGAACAACAACAATAACAACCACAACAACAAAAAGCACCTCAAATTCCTAAAAGTGGTGTTAGAAGATCTACCAGGATAAGTAGATCCCCTGAACGATACTCTCCTTCACTATACTATGTATTTTTGACTGATTCTGGTGAACCAGAATGTTATGAAGAAGTAGTGCTGGTAAAAACTAGGAAGAAGTGGGAGCAAGCAATAAAAGAAGAGATGGAATCCTTAGCACATAACCAAACTTGAGACTTAGTTAGGTTTCCTGCAGGTAAAACAACATTGCAAAATAAATGGGTTTACAGGTTGAAGGAAGAAGATGGAGGTAGAAAAAGGTATAAAGCTAGACTTGTGGTGAAGGGGTTTGCACAGAAAAAGGGTATAGACTTTGATGAGATATTTTCCCCTGTTGTTAAAATGACTTCAATTAGAACTATTTTAAGTCTAGTAGTAGTTGAAGATTTGCATCTTGAGCAGCTAGATGTAAAGACAACCTTTCTCCATGGGGATTTGGAGGAAGAGATATATATGCAACAACCACAAAGATACAGGGTAAAAGGGAAGGAGAAACTAGTGTGCAGGTTGAAGAAGAGCTTGTATGGTTTAAAACAGGCTCCAAGGCAGTGGTATCTAAAATTTGACAGGTTTATGTCTGAACAAGGTTATACTAGATGTCACTCTGATCATTGTGTTTATCTCAAAAAGAAAAATGATGGAAACTATATTATATTGTTATTGTATGTAGATGACATGCTTGTTGCAGGTTCTAACATGCAAGAAATAAATGTGCTTAAAAGAAAATTGACAAACTCATTTGCAATGAAGGATTTGGGTGCTGCAAAACAAAGCCTTGGTATGAGAATAACTAGAGACATGAAGAATCACAAATTAACATTGTCTCAGAGTGAGTACATACAAAAGGTGTTGAAAAGGTTTAATATGAAAAATGCAAAACCAATTAGTATACCTTTGGCTAGCCATTTCAAACTAAGTAAGGAAATGTGCCCCAAGACTCAGGAAGAAATGGATTATATGTCTAAAGTTCCATATGCATTAGCAGTTGGAAGCTTAATGTAAGCAATGGTTTGCATAAGGCCTGATATTGCACATGCAATGGGAGTTGTAAGCAGGTACATAAACAATCCAGGAAAAGAACATTGGATGGCAGTGAAGTGGATTCTTAGGTATTTGAGAGGTACAACAAATCAAGCATTATGCTTTGGTGGTTCAAACATTTCTCTTTAGGGATATGTTGATGCAGATATGGCAGGTGATAGAGATAACAGGAGGAGCACAACAGAGTATGTGTTTACTGTAGGTGGAAAAATTGTGAGTTGGGTTTCAAAACTGCAAAGTGTTGTTGCACTCTCAACAATGGAAGCAGAGTATGTTGCTACTACAGAGGCTAGTAAAGAAATAATTTGGTTACAAAGGTTTCTAGATGAATTGGGTAAGAAGCAGGAGTTGGGCAGGTTATACAGTGACAGCCAGAGTGCCATACATCTTGCAAAGAACTCTGCATTTCATTCTAAGACTAAACATATACAACTCAAGTACCATTTCATATGGCTAGTGTTGGAAGATGGATAGTTGAATCTAGAAAAGATACACACGAGCCAGAATCCTGCAAATATGTTAACAAAAGAAGTAACGAGGGAGAAACTGAGATTCTGCTCAATTTCAATTGGTCTTCAAGCATGATGAAGAAGATGAGAAACAACTAGGTCCAAAGTGGAGTCATTGTCCAGCAAATGAAGCAGCGGTGGTGTTGTTATAATCAGTCTCCAAGTGGGAGATTGTTGGGTGTGGAGCCCGATTATCTTCTTTATTCAGAGGTATCACCACATTAGACCCCAGTTCGTAATGTGGTGGCAACGCCGCCCATAATATTTGTGTTGCAAGGGGGGTCCAAGGTGGGCAGCAACAATCTTTAGGAGCCCCCCCTGGCGGGGGATTGGGGGCAGCGCCCCCGAAGCTAAAAATAGATGTAAAATTGCCTTGTAAAATGTTGTAATTTCATAGTCAATTTGGGCCATTCATTAGGTGAAGATCTAACAATAGAAGTTATGTTTAATTTAGGGGTTTTTTCCCTAGAAGGCAACCCTCGCTATATATGAGGGAATTGTATTGCATCTATGCAGATCTGTATTTTGAGTGAGAAAGAGAGAAGAGATTGTGTGAGAGTGAAGAAGAAATTATAGCGGATTTGCTGTAGGTTGTATCTCTCCAGTTTGCTAGATAATATAAAAGGAAGGACTGGCTGTTTCCCGTGGACGTAGCCCAAATTGGGTGAACCACATATATATATGTGTTTCTCTTGTTTTATGTGTTTATATTTTTGCAATATATTTTATGTGTTCCATTTCTCCGTAATATATAATTTTTTAACATGTAAGCCCTCTGGGACTAAAGATTACATTACCAAATGGAGTATGGTAGCAAAGAACAAAATACTAAATACATACTTAGGATAAATTCTCGATATTGAGGAAACTCTGTTATATTCTTTTAATAATCCATACCTAGTAAACTAAAGAGGAGAATCAATAAATACTTGAACAAAAAACTTAATTTAAGGATTTCTTGCTTAGAAAAAAGTGAGTTACCTAACTAAGGCATGATGGATGCCTCAGTAACAATATCTAAGAGATAATTGAATATGCCAGGAAACGAGAGCTCCAAATACCCTATGAACAAACCCTACAAATATTTAGAAAATGCAGAAGTGATAAATGTACAATAAGTAAACACACATAATAGTTATGCTTCCATGTTTGTAGCCTCCTTATTCAGACAACAGGCACCACTGTTTTTACAGGACAAATGGAGGTTATGCAGTTGAGTAAAAGGCATATAGTTACACCTATTTACAATTTGTCAATGAAAAATATAGATGTTGTCAAAGGCACAGGTTAGACCCTAGCCACTCAGAGTAACATGACAAACAAATTCCAAAACCTAAAACTACAAAATGATTAGTGATATGTTTTCAATAAAGTCATTAATCACTTACCAAATCCTAATACTAATCTGACCGTTGATATGGTGCAATGAGATCTATGTCATTGAAAACAAATGTATGGTGAAATAACCACGTGGCAAGCATAGGAGACTTCCCGCTTATTCAAACAAACACTCAAGACGAATTTCCATACAAAAAATTAGACGAGAATGTAATGTTTATCCCATATTGATAACCAAAGAAACTAGGAATATGGGTTGAAAATTTCACCCTTTGGGTATCGAATTAACAACAAGAATCAATATACCATCAAGGATTACTACCGACCAAATATGTTAGGAGAACATTGGGAAATGAAAAATCCTTTAGCGCTCATAACATATAATGGGTATAGTTAACATTCGAAATAAAGATTCACAGGTTTAAATAGCCAAATAAAAGTTTAGAAAACAAGTAGTTTAAATTGTTATTGAGTAAATATTTAGAGACTATCATTTGAACAAGGAAAATAATTTTTACAATAAGGGTATTCACATTTCAAAGTCAATTTATTTAAATAATAATGTTCTTATAAGACTTGCTATCACACCAATAGTCAATAATATATATATATATATATATATATATATATATATATATATAAAAGCTATACCTATTTGAACAAGGAAAATAATTTTTACAAGAAGGGTATTCACATTTCAAAGTCAATTTATTTAAATAATAATGCTCTTATAAGACTTGCTATCACACCAATAGTCAATAATATTAATATATATATATATATATATATATATATATATAAAAAGCTATACCTATTTGAACAAGGAAAATAATTTTTACAAGAAGGGTATTCACATTTCAAAGTCAATTTATTTAAATAATAATGCTCTTATAAGACTTGCTATCACACCAATAGTTAATAATATATATATATATATATAAGAATTTGATATACAATCTTTTCATGAAAAGAAGAAAAAGAGAATATGAAGGACTAATATGTGTTAGAAGGAGGGGATGTGAATTTTAAAATAGTTTCATATGCCTATTTAAGAAATGTGGTGAGATTACAGATTCTATGTATGTTCTAGATTGACATTACATTAAATATTTATTAAAAAATGGGTGTTATTAATGTCATTGTAAGTGGGGTCATTACAAGTGGTATGAGAGTTGTAGTTACAACACTGGGCCTCCCTTGGGTCCAAAAAACTGAAACTGTTATACCTGTCATGAATAGATTGTGTGGAAGAATTAAATTATTGAAAAAGGCAAAGGAGTTCAATGGTCAAACATTTGTGGGATCACCTAGAGGTGAAGCGGAGCGTGACACTGAAATGAGAATGGTTGGAGGTGAAACCGATCATGTAGAAGAGCCAAATCTTGAATTGCTGCAAGTAATAAGAAATTTGAAAACTGACTTAGAAGATATTAAAGCAAATCAAGAAAGGCTACTTCAAGTGAGAGAAGGCCAAGAATAAATTAATGGGTATTTGTTAAGAAAACAAGAGACGGAAAAATATGGTAAAAAGACTCATAAGAAGAGATATAGAAGTAAATTTGTTAGTACTAAAAGCAAGAGTGATTCAAAAATATTTACTAATAGTGAATCCAATGAATCTAGTGATCAAGATGAACAAAATCAGAGAATATTATTTCCTCATCCAAAACAAGGAAATAATCTTCTCAATTACAGGGAAAATTCAAGAAAATTAAACCTCCTAATTTTGATGGTGAGACTGAAGAAGTAGCAGAGGCATAACTCCTCAACATGTCTAGATATTTTGAAGTATACAACTATCAAGTAATATCAAGGCAAGGTTGACCACATATCAATTGACTGGTAAGACAAATTTATGGTGGGAAGAAAATAAAGTTGTTAAGATGATAAGAGGTAAGAATCTAACTTGGAAATTGTTCAAGAAATAATTTAAGAAAAGCTACTTGATTGACAGGTAATTTGATGAAATGGCTATGGAATTTCATGAGTTGAAGCTGGGACAGCTTGTCAATAAATTTATGAATCTCTTGAGATATGTTCCTTACTTGAAGGAAGAAAAATAAAAAATCGAAAGATTTGTCAGTGGTCTATATTTCTCATATAGAGAAAGAATATAATTTGATAAACCAAAATATATGGATGAGGCTATTAGAAAAGAAAAACTATGCTTTAACTAGAGTAAAAAAAAGGAGGAAATTATAAAGGATGAGTGTCTAAGAAACCAAAAAAATTCAACAGTAAGAAAAAGGGGGTCAAAAATCCCACCTTTGCAAAAACATACAAGCTAGAAACTATAACAAGAATTATAACCATTAGAAAAATACAGGACAGAAAGGAGCAACTATTATAAATACTAAAAATTTCAATGAATTTGTGAGACCTCCCATAAAATATTGGGGTTTCTGTGAGAATCTCTTGTGGAGGGACTGTCCACAAAATCCTCTGAAGAAATAAAACAATGTTAAACCAAATTTATGAAGCCTCAATAGTAAATGATGTAGAACGTAATACGCTAAGGTTCAGTGCTGCATTAGATGGAAGGGAGACAAATCATCAGTCAACTATGGTAGAAGTACAAGGTAAGATACTTAACAATAATGTATTTTTTCTTATAGAACCAAGATCTACCTTAAGCTATGTCTCACCTGATGTAGCTAAAAAATGCGAACTTAAGAAAGAAAAACAACATAAGCTTTGGTTGGTACAATTAGCTACCAGGACTAAAAGAAAAGTGCCAAAAATTAGTAGAGTATGTACTCTAAATCTTAATGGAATGCAAACTGTTCTCAATCTAAACATTTTACCATTAGGATCCCATGATGTCCTCATATCAATGTAATGGATAGAAAAACATGAAGTTATATTGAGATGCGTACAAAAGTCATTTACCTATGTGGATGATGAAAGAAGAGATTTCACAGTTAAAGGAATAACAAGAAAGATTTCTTCCAGATAAATTTCCATTGTGAAAATGGAGAAATATGCTAGGAAATGTTGTCAATTATTCACTGTTCAAGTGCAATAACAACCTGAAAATGATCAATAAATAGTATTGATTGAATACCCTATATTAGAAGTGTTTAAAGTTATATTTCCAGAGGAAATACCAAGACTTCCTCCAAGAAGGGACATTGACTTCACAATTGATCTTGTACCAGGTGTTGTTCCAGTTTCCAAGGCCCCATATAGGATGAGTGTACCTGAACTAATGGAATTAAAAATTCAATTGCAAGAGTTACTAGATAAAAAGTACATTAGGTCAAATGTGTCTCCTTGGGGGGCACCTATATTGTTTGTGAAAAAGAAAGATGAAACATTGAGGTTATGTATGAATTATAGATAGTTGAACAAAATGACCATAGAAAGTAAATACCCCTTACCAAGAATATATGACTTGTTTGATCAATTTAGGGGAGCTTCTATATTTTCAACAATTGATCTAAGGTTAGGGTATCATCAAATCGGAATCAAGGAAAAATATATACACAAGAAAACATTCCATACTCATTATGGAAACTATGAGTTTATAGTGCTTCCATTTTGTAAAACCCTAATTGTGAAATTTAACCAGACATTAAATTTGTAGAGGAATTTAATAATTAAATATGGATGAATACCTGGAAATCAGATTGGAGACGTTTCTTGTCTGTTGTTGCTCCTGCTTCTGCTACCAAACCGAATCTTTTCCTCCTAGCCTATCTGGGGTCTACCTATCCAGTCCCCAGATCCATAAGACTTCAAAATGGAGATCTTCTGGCCCCTGTGCCCAAAACTCCAAGAACAATTGCTCAATTATCAAATTCCTCTCAATAGATTCCGACTATTGCTTCTCTGTGTATTCCTCTTTGTCTTTATTTTCCTCAAAGGTCAAGAACCTCCCCCTTCCCTTTGTCATCTCCTCTCTTCTTATACACCAATCCTTCCACTGCCTTCCTTTCCACCGTCTCAGGGTCTTGATTAATAAAATGTTTTCCTGGTTCTCTGTCGGTCACAGGTGGAGCAAATTTCAACTCCCACCTTGCTCTTTCATTTCGTAGAGGTGGTCATGTTTAAGAGCAATGGACTTAAGTACTATATTTATTTAATTCATGTTGTATTCATAGTTGTTGGCATTATGGCTAAAGTGTTGTCCTTGATGGCAACCTATATAGGTACAACCAGTCAGTCGCAAAGATTAATGAGTAGTCTCTCGGATTGGAAGAAAATAAGGGGTACGCAGGTATACCTTACCTAAGGTGCGTACACGCAGGTATATCTTACATAAAGTGCGTACATACACGCGGTTATCCTGTTCATGAGGTGCGTACCCCCAGTTCCTTACATTCAGATGAATCTACAGAAGAGATATCAGATGTGACATAATACATAGATGCAGGACAGTTCAAAGGAATCAAATGGCAAGTTCTTAGTAAGATTTGCCATCAAGTCCAAAGGGGGAGATTGTTGGCATTATGGCTAAAGTGTTGTCCTTGATGGCAACCTATACAGGTAATGGATCACAGTACAACCAGTCAGTCGCAAAGATTAATGAGTAGTCTCTCGGATTGGAAGAAAATAAGGGGTACGCAGGTATACCTTACCTAAGGTGCGTACACGCAGGTATATCTTACATAAAGTGCGTACATACACGCGGTTATCCTGTTCATGAGGTGCGTACCCCCAGTTCCTTATTTTAAGGAAAAGAAAAAGCACACGTGGGGTTTTCTTATGTTTTACCCTTGGTATTTAGCCGACGGTATTGTGTTATTATGGTTTTGGCCCGTGGTATTGATCCATGATTTGAGGAAGAGCTTGCCTATATAAAGCAAAGGAGATCATTTGGCTTGAGTAGGTTTTGGGTTGAACATCTTATGAGAGCTAGATCTGAAATATTATGATCTCTTGGAGTAATGTCTAGATCTAAATAAGGCGAATCTACTGATGAATTGAGATCTCTTCGGCGCATGATCAGATCTGTAGATCTGACTGTCTAGGTTATTCTTGAAGTCTTGAAATTATCTATGCCCGAAGGTACGCAGGTACAGTGAAAGAAAAGTGCGTACATACGCTGGGATGAAGAGTTTCAGGTGCGCCGGTACGCAGGCACAGAAGGGTTGCAGGTGCGGAGGTCCGCAGGCAGTTCAATGGACACAGAGCGTAGGTAAGCAGGTGAGCAGTTGAGTACAGTGCGTACGTAAGTAGGTGAGTAGTTGACTACAGTGCGTACGTAAGCAGGCGAGTAGTTGAGCAGAGTGCGTACTGTAAGCAGGCAGTACATGGGTGAAGCTGCTTACTTCTCTTAAAATCTCTGTTTATCATTTTTATGATCTGGGTTGTTGAAGTGATGTTTGGTTCTGGTATTATGTTCAGATAACAACAGTGATTGAGTGAATGATTATGATTAACTTCAGTTTTGTTGGATGAATGGATCGGTTTAAAATGACTTATCTTCATGTGATCTGATGTACTAGATCTGGTTGATAACTCTCATAATATCATTGTATATGTATGGATCTGGTGATTGGGTGATTCAGAAGGCTGTTTGATTATGAGATTCAAAGTTGTTGTTGGGTCCAGTATGAAAATTGGATGAAATGTGGCCTTTCAGATTATGTGTTGTGCTTCAGTGTATCCAGTCTGAAAATTGATGAAACGTGGTACCTGGAGGAGAGAAGATTGTAGGTCAGCACCTACGTACTAGTATCTAAGCTAGTACAAGAGCTAAAGGAAATCTTTGGAGCATTGTAGCAGGTAGCAGCCTGCGTACTAGTAAATGAATCGGCTAGTACAAGAGCAAAGGGGGTTGTAGCTCCCGTACTGGTATAAGACTGCACCAGTACAAACATTGTAAAAGGATTTTCTTATTAAGAAGAAGATTGAGATGACTTGCAGCAGGTGGTTTTCTCCCGCATTGGGTTTCCACCTTATATCATGGTGTTCATGTGTGTGCCTTATGTGTGATGATCTATTCTCTATTACTGCATCTGTTATCTGATAAATGTTCTAATGCACTCATTGAAGATCAATTAACTTAATCATAAGAAGTTGTGGAAGTAGCATATATGAATCTGATTATGCAAATGAAAAAGTTTTATTAATATGATAATACTGATTCACCCCCCCCCTCTCAGTATTATTTCCAACAATAGTCTACTTTATAACTCCTCGTGACTTTATTTTATGCTCCTTTTAATTGCATAATATATATAATGAATTCTTTTAAGTTTGTATAGTTTGTATATTATATTTTTTCCCTTTTAGTTTATATAACAATTAATATATATTATAATTTCTTTGTGTATTTTGTATTGTATTTCCTTTGCTATTTTATATATAAAATGTATTATATTCAATTTATTTTTGTACCATATATATTATATTCCCTTTTTACTTTGTATAATACATTGTCTTTCCCCTTTATTTTGTATAGTTATATATTATGGTGGTGGTACATACATTAAGTACCTCACCCAATATATTTAATATTTTTGTGAATTAGGTATTTACTTAGAACTTTCAATAATTAATTCGTTTATCTTTTACTGTGAAATTTTCATAATAAGTTAATATGTATACTAGCACAGTGTATCCGATGCATGCATAGGTAGCTATCATATGCATGCTAATATTTTTATGCTCCCGTTAATTCGAGATGGATCATTACAAATTTGGGTTAACGAATGCACCTGCCATATTTATGTGTCTCATGAACAGTGTGTCAAGGCCATTCTTAGACAAGTATTTTATTGTCTTCATAAATGATATTCTGGTATACTAAAAAAGTAAGGAAGAACATGATCAACATCTGAAGATGGTTCTCCAAACTTAAGAGATATTGAACTTTATGCTAAATTTAGCAAATGTTCATTCTACCAGAAGAAAATACATTACTTGGGACATGTAATATCAAAAAATGGTATTGTGATAGACCTTGAAAAGGTAAAATCAATTTTGGAGTGGCCAATATCCAAGAATGTACACGAGGTCAGATCTTTTATGGGCATCATAGGCTATTATAGGAGATTCATAGAAGTATTTTTTAAGCTTGCCTATCCAATTACTAATCTGCAAAAGAAGAGAATCAAGTTTCAGTGGAGTCCTAAATATCAAGCTAGTTTTGACAAGCTTAAATAACTTCTAACAATAGCTCCTATTTTAAAACAAGTTAATCCCAATAATGAATTATTGGTGTGCATTGATGCAAGAAAAGAAGGATTGGGAGGAGTTTTAATGCAAGATGGCCATGTTTTTTTTTTTTTCTAGTTAAGACTAACCTAAGTACCCACAGGGGATTTGAACCGGTGACCTATCGCAAGGAGTGCCTTAACAGGGCACCCATTCACCGTCAATCCAAAACCCTGTGGGCGCAAGATGGCCATGTTATTTGCTATAAATCTAGAAATTAAAAGAGCATGAAAATAATTATGCTACACATGGCCTAGAATTAGCAACAGTAATTCATGCCTTTAAAATGTGGAGGCATTATTTGATAGGGAAGAAATTTCAATTAAGGACAAATAATGTGAGTCTTAAGTATCTATTTGACTAGCCTAATTTAAATGATGGGCAATCAAGATGATTAGCATTTACAAGTGAATATGACTTTGAAATTTCATGCATCAAAGGGAAAGAAAACAAGATTGTTGATGCATTAAGCAAAAAAATTCACCAAATCAACAACACATCAACAATTAGTTGGTCAACAAGTTTATTTGGAAAAATCAAGATAGATGCAATTTCAGATCCAAAATATATGAAAATTAAAGAAAAATTGCAAAAAATTGACGATTTGGGAGAAAAAGAAGTTGATTTCTCAATTAATAACGAAGAACTATTGTTGTTTAGGGGTCAAATTTACATATCAAATGAGGTAAATATGAAAAAATTAGTATTATATGAATTGCATAAAATCCCAATAGTTGGTCATCCTGGTTATAAAAAGCTAATTACAACATTGAAGAAAGATTTTTATTGGCCAAACATGAAAAATGAAACAACTGAGTATGTGGCAAGGTGTCTTGAATGCCAACAGGTTAATGCATCTCATGAACATCCTGCTGGTTTATTACAACCATTTCCCATTCTTGAATGGAAATGGGAGACTATTTCAATGGATTTTATTACTAGACTACCAAGAAGAAGAAAACAACATGATGCTATCATGGTTGTGGTTGACAAACTCAACAAGGCAACACATTTTATTCCAGTCAAATCCACCTTTAAGGCTATAAATATTGCAGAAATCTTTATGAGGGAAATTTTCAGACTTCATGGGGTACCTAAGGTTGTAATTTCAAACAAAGATGCTAAGTTTACTTCCAAATTCTAGAAGGCATTGTTTAAAAACATAGGAACCAAGTTAAACTTTAGCACATCCTATCATCCTCAAACTGATGGTCAAACAAAGAGGACCAATGTTAAAATTGGCAACCAGGGAAAAACTTCATGTGGGTCATCTTATTCATGGCTGATAATATTTTTATTAGATTCCTCTCGTCGAGAGGTGTAGGATTGATATAAAGATCATCCGATTCCGATAAGTATTCATGGAGATATGAATTTATTTTGATTATGGAATTATTATCAAGCCGACCTACAACTCATGTAGGCTCAGAAGCCCAACAGTCGCATCTATTCACCCACCAACGTTGTGTATAAATATAAGAGGACTTTTACTCATTTAGACTCACTCATCTCATCACATCTCTCTCTCTCTCTACTGCGCAGATATGAGTCTCTTCTCTACTGCGCTGAAGTGGGTCTCTCTCTCTCACATGTGAGACCGGAAGCTGTTGAATTTGAATATGCAACTGCAGAAGTAAAGATTGACTTGCGTGGCCTAGAAGATCTCCTCTTTGGAACTGCGCCGTAGGTTCATCTGAACCTCCTCTGAAAGCCACAACTTTTGGTGGTGGAATGAAGTCAATCCGACAAACGGTTTGCAAGATACCGACTGCCCTAGTTTGAAGCCGGAAACTGCTGAAACTGAAGCTGCAACTGCAGAAGCAAAGATTGACTTGCGTGGCCTAGAAGATCTCCTCATATGAACTGCGCTGTAGGTTCATCTGAACCTCCTCTGGAATCCGAAACTTTTGGTGGTGGAATGAAGTCAATCCGACTGTCGGTTTGTGAGATATGGTCTGCCCTAGTTTGATAATGAAGCCGCTAATGCTGATGCTACTGATCTAGGGTTTGCTACTGCTGATATGAATCAGATTTATTGTACTATTTCTCTCTGCTGAATTATTGAAGATAAAAGAAGATTTGATCAAAGGGTTTCCCCACACATTGTGGGGTTTGTCCCTGGCTAGCCGCCACATCTTGTGTCTCTTGTCTTGGCTTGTTTTTTGTCGATCGTTTAATGTTCTATCTGCACTTTACTTTATGTACATGTGATTGCTAATCAATGGAATATAATAAGAAAAAGAAGTAAATTGCTATAAGCATAGAACATACCATAACTTAACATGGTATCAGAGCTGAGGTGAAGACAAAGCCCGAGCAAGAGCAAGAGCAATCATCGAAGAGAATATTGGCAAGGCTATCCTAAAAGAACTATGGGGTCCTCAACACTCTTTCCTGTTGAAGACAAGCTCCGTGAGAAAGCTGACTATCACGGATGGAAGATGTCTATCGACCTAACCCTTGAGAATCAAGGAGTGTTGGATCATGTGAGAGGCAATATTGTTGAGCCTCCATCAAATGCATCCGTCGCTGCCTGGAACAAATGAAAAAATGGAGAAGTCAAAACAATAGAAGATCATCCGGGACTCTATCGACAAGCACTTGGTGGCCTACATCTATGAACTGGACACCTCCAAGGAAATCTACGATAGACTGGTGAGTTTATTTAAAGTTAATGATGCAAATCAAGTTTTGTTTCTTAGAAATAAGCTGAGGGAAATCAAGAAGGGTAAAGATGAAAGTATGCAAGCATACTTCTTAAGAATCACCGAGATCAAGAATGATCTCCTATCTATTGGGGAAACTATTACTGACAGAGAAATGGCACTCACAACTCTTGGAGTATTTCCATTTGAATGGTATGTGTTCAGGACTACTCTTTTGAACTATAATGTAATTCCTGGTTTCGAGGAATTCATGGCTAGATGCATTCAAGAAGAAATAAGGGAAGAAGTGCAAGAAATGCCCATGCCTAAAGGTCCTCCTGCTACCTTTTCTTCTCATGCAAAGCAAAGAAATAATTTCGGGACTAAATCAAAAGGAAAGGCTGGACCTAAGGCTAGAAGAAAATGACGATGTTACATTTGCGATAAAGCAAGTCACTATGTATGAGATCATGAGCATCATGATGAATGAGATCATGGACATAAAGGGCAACATGAGATCATGGACATATAGGATAGCATGATGATGATGCACACTAGTTTGAGCAACATTATGATGGATAAAATCATGGACATGGGCAGCATGATGATAATCATGATTAGAGAAGCATGGTACAGTATGCAGTGGTGCAACTCGAAATCCCTCTGATGGCAATCAAAGGAATGAAAAATTCAACAACAAAGGTAAGAGGAGAGCTGGGAATCAAGGAAGAGGACAAGCATTCAAGAAGGCTAGAAATTCTAGGATGTATTAAATGCACCTGACCTCAAAAGGAACCTAGTGTCCATCTTGGCAATGGAAGATAGAGGCTACAAGGTAACCTTCCGAAATGGCAAGGTATGTATATGGAAAAATAATGTTAAAGATGCCTTTACTCTTGGGTTTAGTGTTGATTCATTATATCAGGTCGATGGAAGTCCGCTAGGTGTCATGTCTTGTGACACAACTCTTTAGTCCAAACTTTGGCATCGGAGGTTTGCCCACCTTCATTACAAAGCTCTACCCGCTGTAAGACAGATGGTAAAAAGGATGCCCGAATTCCAAGTAGAGAAAGAAGGTGTATGTCCGGGATGTGCCAAAGGAAAGCTCAAAAGGGGACCATTCCCCTCAAGCCAAAGCAAGACCTCCGATATATTACAATTGGTTTACTCAGGCATACCTGAGGTTGGCATTACGAGGGAGACTACTACACCACATACTCCTGAGCAGAATGGTGTGGTGGGAAGGAAGAACCACACGATGATGGAAGCTGTCCGGGCCATGCTACATGATCAAAGACTTCCAAAATTTCTATGGGCTGAAGCTGCAAACACTGCCGTATATGTACAAAATCGATGCCCTCATTGGGTTCCAAGACTCCTGAAGAAAAATTCACCGGTAAGAAACCTGATGTTTCTCATTTTAAAATTTTTGGAAGCCCTGTATACTTTCATGTGCCAAAAGAGAAAAGAAATAAATTGGGAGCATCTAGAAAGAAGGGAATTTTCGTGGGCTATGGTGAAAATACTAAAGGCTATAGAATCTATGTAGCCGGTCAAAGGGAAGTCATAATTAGTCATGATGTCACCTTTGACGAAGATATGGCTCTCAGCAAGGTGATCAATCTGCTGACTTTGAGTAGCTCTCAAGAAGCCGACACCAGGGAACCGAAAGAAAAGGATGATGAATCAATGCCTGATGTAGAAGAACCCATGGATCCGATTGATCCTCATCCACATGAGCCTTCCTCTTCTAGGAAGAGGCCTTCATGGCTTAGGGGGATACTTGATGATGCTAAAGGACATGCTGCACCCTGAGGAACCTTCCATTAAAGTAAGAAACTTAACGGGTATCAGGGATACCTGACCATCATGAGCACGATCATACAAAATGAGCCTTCGTCATTCTCAGATGCCGTCAAGCATCAAGTATGGAAGGATGCTATGACCGAAGAATATGAGTCTATCATAAAGAATGATGTTTGGGAAGTAGTTCCCAGACCCCAGGACAAGACTGTTGTTACTTCCAAATGGCTTTACAAGATAAAGCATGCAACAGATGGAAGCACGGAAAAGTATAAGGCTCGTTTTGTTGCTCGAGGTTTCTCCCAAAAGGAAGGTATAGACTATGATGAGATATTTGCACCTGTTGCCTGATATACGACCATCCGCTCGATCATAGCCCTTGCCGCTTCACAAGGATGGAACCTACATCAGATGGATGTCAAGACTACGTTCTTGCATGGATCGATCAAAGAAGAGGTCTACGTGGAGCAACCCAAAGGATTTGAGATTTATGATCGAAAATCTCATGTATGCAGGTTGAAGAAAGCTCTCTATGGGCTGAAGCAAGCACCCCGAGCATGGTATGAGAGGATCGATAGCTACTTGATGAAGCTGGGATTCACTAGGAGTGAAGCCAATCCTAACCTTTACTTTAAGGTTGAAGATGACAAGCCTCTCATATTGGTGTTGTATGTGGATGACCTCTTTCTAACAGGTGCAGAACCTCTCATTCACAAATGTAAGAGGGAGCTGGCCTCTGAATTTGAAATGAAAGACCTAGGACTGATGCACTACTTCCTAGGACTTGAAGTGTGGCAAAAGCCAGGAGAAATTTTCCTATCTCAAGGAAAATATGTGGTGAAGATATTGGAAAGATTCAGAATGGTGGACTGCAAGCCTGTAACTACTCCGATGGAGCTTGACTTCAAGAAGTTAAGCGGTAGTGCTGCTGGACCTATTTTAGGAAATGCTACCGAGTATCGGCAACTCGTCGGAGCATTAATGTTCTTAGTGAACTCCCGTCCAGATATATGCTTTGCAGTCAACACATTGAGCGAGCATATGGTTGAACCCCACCACATACACTGGATTGGTGCCAAGAATCTGCTGAGATATCTTCGTGGCACTATCACTTATGGGTTAAGATACATTGCCAGAGATGTGAGACTATTTGGATACACAGATGCTGACTGGGTAGGCAATGTGGATGACCGTAAGAGCACTTTCGGGTGTTGTTTTTCCTTGGGATCTGCTTCGATATCCTGGATGAGCAGGAAGCAGAAGTCGGTGGATTTGAGCACCGCGAAGCAGGATATATTGTTGCTAGCATAACCTCGTGTGAGGCAGTCTGGTTGCGAAAGCTCTTCAGTGAGCTGTTTGGATTTACATTGGATACCACTGTGATTCTCTGTAACAACCAGAGGTGGGATTCGATTATTGAGGAATCCCATATTGGTCAATTGCTCCAGTAGATAGACATCATCTGGGATATGGTAAGTTGATGAGCAAGGAAGCTCCATCACATTAAGATGATGTACATGTTGGTACACCTTGTCAAAGCCCCGTGGAAAGATCTAATCTGTGATTTTTCCCAAACGACTTGGAGTCGGCAAGAAACCCTTGTACAAGGGTCTTGCATGTTGCATACATTGAGCTCTGGGAGCTTTGAGGGCTTGCGGTTCCTACTGGAGAAACATATGACCACAGGGTGACTCACCCTCCCCTGGTGGTGCACACTGGAACAAGATGATTTGCTCTCTTGTGGGACAAGATGATTCGCTCTCTTGTGGAACAGGATGATTCGCTCTCCTGTGTAGCAGGATGATTAGTTCTCCCGTGAGGCCTGGATTGATGTGTTCTCCATGGCAGCCTGGATTGATGTGTTCTCCATGGAAATTGTAGCAGGATTGATGTGTTCTCCTGTGAGAACAAGATTGATTAGTTCTCTTGTCAAGGCATCCTACCCATGCAGTCTGGGACTCATGGGAAGTACCTCTCATCTGATCAATGAGCAGGGAAATGAAGTTAGGGACCATAGTAGTACCGATGGACGCATCGTTGTAACTACCGTACTCCCTATGCTAGGATGACCTCCATTGATCTAGTATCAATGATACTGGTCTGGGACCAGTGGTAGGAGTTGTACCATACTATGACGCTGACTTTGGGTCGGTTGAGACTGGTCTGGGATCAGTGGTACATACTCTGAGACTGACTTTGAGTCAGTGGAGGATGATATTGGTCTGGGACCATTGGAGTTGTACTCACTATGACGCTGACTTTGGGTTGGTTGAGACTGGTCTGGGACCAGTGGTACATACTCTGAGACTGACTTTGAGTCAGTATGATACATCCTCGATCATTTCTTCTTCTTCATAATTCGGACAAAAGCAGAGTAGAACAGAACAATGCAAGAGCAGAGCAGAACAGAACAAAACAGTACAGATCAGTGCAGGGCAGAACAAGACAAAGCAGAACAGGCAAAATAGAGCAGATTAGGGCAAGGGTCAGGCTGTACAAGGCAGTGCATTTGATGGATGAATAGTAACGACCGATAGACAGATTGCAAATGAAGTTCTCCATGGTTGAGAGGGAGTGTTAAAATTGGCAACCAGGGAAAAACTTCATGTGACTCATCTTATTCATGGCTGATAATATTTTTATTAGATTCCTCTCGTTGAGAGGTGTAGGATTGATATAAAGATCATCCAATTCCGATAAGTATTCATGGAGATATGAATTTATTTTGATTATGGAATTATTATCAAGCCGACCTACAACTCATGTAGGCTCAGAAGCCCAACAGTCGCATCTATTCACCCACCAACGTTGTGTATAAATATAAGAGGACTTTTCCTCATTTAGACTCATTCATATCATCACATCTCTCTCTCTCTACTGTGCATATATGAGTCTCTTCTCTACTGCGCTGAAATGGGTCTCTCTCTCTCTCACATGTGAAACCGGAAGCTGTTGAATTTGAAGCTGTAACTGCAGAAGTAAAGATTGAATTGCGTGGCCTAGAAGATCTCCTCTTTGGAATTGCGCTGTAGGTTCATCTGAACCTCCTCTGAAAGCCGCAACTTTTGGTGGTGGAATGAAGTCAATCCGACGAACGGTTTGCAAGATATCGATTGCCCTAGTTTGAAGCCGGAAACTGCTGAAACTGAAGCTGCAACTGCAGAAGCAAAGATTGACTTGCGTGGCCTAGAAGATCTCCTCATCTGAACTGCGCTGTAGGTTCATCTGAACCTTCTCTGGAAGCCGAAACTTTTGGTGGTGGAATGAAGTCAATCCGATTGTCGGTTTGTGAGATATGGTCTGCCCTAGTTTGATAATGAAGCCGCTAATGCTGATGCTACTGATCTAGGGTTTGTTACTGCTGATATGAACCAAATTTATTGTACTATTTCTCTATGCTGAATTATTGAAGATAAAAGAATATTTGATCAAAGGGTTTCCCCACACATTGTGGGGTTTGTCCCTGGCTAGCTGCCACATCTTGTGTCTCTTGTCTTGGCTTGTTTTCTGTCGATCGTTTAATGTTCTATCTGCACTTTACTTTATGTACATGTGATTGCTAATCGGTGGAATATAATAAGAAAAAGAAGTAAACTGTTATAAGCATAGAACATACCATAACTTAACAACCAATCATATATTGGAACATATGTTAAGGATGTATGTGAAAGACAAACAAACCAAATGTGAAGACTACCTACATATAGCTAAATTTTCCTACAACAATGTATATCATACTTCTTTGAAAATGAGCCCATTTGAAGTTATGTATGGGAGAAGATGTAAGGTGTCATTAAGCTGGGATCACCCTAAAGATATACTGCTACTAGGACTTGATATATTAAGGGAAATGGAAGAGGTAGTCAAGCAAATCAAACATAATTAAAAAAAAACCAAAATCGTCAGAAGAGTTATTCCGATTTGAAGAGAGTTCAGAATTTTTTTATTGTGGGAGATCATGTATACCTTAAAGTCAAACCTAAGAAAAGTACACTTATAATTGGAAATTGTGCTAAGTTATCTCCTAGATATGTTGGACTCCTTGAAGTGTTAGCCATAGTTGGACTTGTTTCTTATCAACTAGCCTTACTATTTGGTAATTTAATTAACCTTAAATTACTTGCATAAATTATCGTCGAGGGCTAGAAAGTTGATGAAGTGTAAGTGTACTGTATATACTAGAAATTTTTAGTTATTCACACCAATTATAAATTAAGATGAGTTATTGAAATATAAATTCTAAATTTGGTTATTGAAATGCACATGAGAAAAGAAATTATTCCTAGAATACAAAATGATCACACTCTTTTACCGAAGGCTACTTATGGAAAATCTCACACTCTTCTTCAGAAGAAAATCTCACAACTCTGCATATAAGTAAACCAATCCCACTCTTATTGTAAATGAAATTTAATTACGCTCTTCACACTATTTATATACACATTCGATTTCAAAGGAAAATGCTGCTATTGATCTCATAACACATTTGTAAGAATATCATTCATAATTGTTTGAAACCAAAATGAAATAAATCTCTGCTTAACTACCTCCACACTTGATTGAATTATAAATCACTTATGTTTGAAAGGAAACATCTAATTCTGGAAATAAATCCTCTGTTCTATAAGGCAAATAAAGTATTGTCTGAGTATAAATCATATCGTTGCTATTACTGATGTTAAGCTTAATTCATGTGAATCTATAAACAAAAGAGATGATTAGAAAAACAATCATAATTTGAATCTGAAAGAAATTAAAAACGCGTCTACTTAATTGAATAGAACATAAAGCTTATGAAATTGAACAAAAATTATACCTACTGAAAACGAACAAGAATCCTTACTGCTTGAGGGGGGCCTCCATGAGAAGC
Organism: Pinus tabuliformis; assembly: GCA_031772625.1. Taxonomy (NCBI): domain Eukaryota; kingdom Viridiplantae; phylum Streptophyta; class Pinopsida; order Pinales; family Pinaceae; genus Pinus; species Pinus tabuliformis. The sequence goes on along the minus strand of CM062816.1, from coordinate 1,782,079,728 downwards.
AAGTAATCACGTTATCAATCAAACAATCAACCACACATGGAAACGAAAAGGTTCTTCATAAATTGAATATTAAAAACAAAGTTTTAAGTCTTCATTGTCGCGTACTTCTTAACAAAATTTTATTCCTGCCGAGAGGTTTATTTATATTCCGATATTCTGACACATAGGAAATAATTAAGTACAACTTGGTGTAGTGTATAGTTAGGTAAAGTGTGTTTCTTTAGTATGTACTTTTTAAAACATACTATCTGATAGTCATGATATGTTCTAGACATGAAGAGATATGACGGTTCATTCTCTCCTCAGCATTACCGATACTTGATCCGTGGCTTAACCCCCAATTGGTCCATGATATCTATTTAAAGAGAATGGAGGGTCATTTGTTAGGGAACCATTTGTGAGAGAAGCTTATGTGAATTTTCTTTATTTTACATTAATAAATTGCCTGAAGTGGCCGCGTTTGGCTCATGCCGTGGACTGTTCCCTCTTTGAGGGTTTTAACCATGTCAAGAATACTGATGTACTAATCTGTGATCTGTTTGTGAGCGGTGTCCTTTGGTGTTATATCTAAGGAACTTACCATGAAAATTACTACATGGCATCAAAGCTATTTGAGGGCCGCCTATGTTGGTGATCTAAATCCAAAGCCGGTACAACTGCATCCAAATGTCGTTTCATAGATATACTATTTCTAACCACTTTCAAGTCAATATGACTGCTCTATTTTGTTAGAAGCATATGTTCCAATGCGGAACCCCTTTCATTTCATGAGAAAAGGTTTCCAGTAGCCCTGGCTACATCATTTTTAAGATTTGGGGGTACACAGTCTTTATTTGCAGTTATAGTTATTTATCTCTCTCTTTATTTTGGTTTATAGTTTATAGTCCTCTATATTTTTTTATTATCGGATATATACCTTTCATTTCTACGTATGCTCTTTACCCTGTGACTCTGTGCGATCTGGGCAAATAAAAAATAGAAAGAAATGATTTTTCTCATGCATATGCTCTTTACCGCTACGCCTTAGTGTGATCTTGGAAAATCATAAACATTGACGAAAATATATAGTTTTTGCCAAATCTAACTTTAAGCCGCAAGACTTGGATTTCTTTTGCGTGTTTGTTTTGGTTTGTGTTTTTTTTTTTTTGTAGGCAAAAATAATTTTTTAAAGTAAGCACGCACTTTAAGGCTTCAACGAGTCAAAAGAAAAACCCATTTCTCCTTTCCAAAAATTACTAACCTTTTAAACTAGCTCACTTGGTCCAAAGTTACTTTATGAGAATAGAGGTCTTTGGTTCAAGTCTTTCCTTTTGTTGAGTTACTTTACAAAAAATCACATGTAACTTATGTTTAAAATTACTTTATGTAAAAATGTTCTCACCCATTATAAAAAGTGAGTCACTTATGATTTTAAAGTCACTTTATCTTTTATTTAAGTTACAATTTAGTGGATAGTTCATAAAGTACCATTGTAAAAGTGACTTTCACTTATTTATAAAAGTGGGTCACATAAAGTAATATTTTTTTTAAAGTGAGCTAATTAGATTAAGTTTGGAAAGGGGGGGGGGGAGAGAGGGAGGGGGATTTATTTTTTTAAATCTAACATTATCATTCACTTCCCAACATTCACGTAGTTCATCGGCATCTTCAACAACTTTTCTTCAAAAATCCATAACTTCTTCATCCGGAAGTTGTTTTCAGAGCCATTTTTTTGAATCGGCCTAATTTTTCATGATCTTTCCATTAGAACACTTAGTATCAACATCTATAGATTTAGTTTCTTTTAAAATGGAAATTCCATGCCTAGTTATTCTTGACAATACCAAATACTTTCAATGGCTATTCTACATTGTGGATTTACTTAGAAGTAAAGGTATTTATAGAATAGCCTTAGGCTAAGAGTCTAAACCTAAAGATGAAGATAAGCAAGCCAAATGAAAAAATAAGCAAGATCAAGCACGTGGGTTGATAGGGATGTCTATTTCTCCAGACCTTAGATTCCATATCACATAAATTGATACCCCCGATGAAGCAATGAAACAACTCAATAAAGTTTTTGGAATTAAAAATGAAATTAGAGCCCATCAACTTGAAAATGAGTTGCTTACATTGGACCCCAATTTGTTTCTTCCATTGAAATTTTTTTGTCCAAGTTTAAGACCCTTAGACTTCTCTTGGAAGGTGTTAAGGTTAAGAAAGAAGATGGTAGCCTTATCTATTCCATTCTTACTAAGTTAGGACCAACCTACTCTGTGTTTGTTTCCACCTTCCATTCTACTAGAGAAGCCTTTATTTCTCAAGGAAAAGACTACAAGTCCCCCTTTTTTCATGCCTTTTGTGATTCTTTAATAAGAGAACAAGAAACACTCTTACATCTTGGTCTTCTTAATACTGGAAACTCTTCTAAGAAATCCTTAGTAGCCCAGCAACAACCAAGTTAAAAAAATCCTAAGAAGCAACATCCTAAAAAGAATGGTCCTCAACCAAACAAGAGTCCTAAGCCATTTCAGTGTCAAAATGAAAAATCAACTCAAAAAAATGATAAGGAAACTAAAAATAAAGGGAAGAAGACTAATGTTGGCATTATGATGCATGTGTTGTACTTGATGGCAACCCTCTCATAGAAGATCATCTCACGTATATACATTCAGATGAATCTACAGAAGAGATATCAGATGTGACATAATACATAGATGCAGGACAGCTCAAAGGAATCAAATGGCAAGTTCTTAGTAAGCTTTGCCATCAAGTCCAAAGGGGGAGATTATTGGCATTATGGCTTAAGTATTGTCCTTGATGGCAACCCATACAGGTGATAGATCACAGTACTTCAGGTGAGTAGCAGAGATTGATGATCAGCTCTCAAATATTGAAGAAAATAAGGGGTACGCAGGTACACCGTACAGAAGGTGCATACACGCAGGCCTGTCTTACATAAAGTGCGTACATACCCGCAGTTATCCCGTTCAGAAGGTGCGTACCCCCAGTTCACTTACTTCAAGGCAGAGAAGCGCGCTCACGTGGGGTTTCTTATGTTTGGCCCGTGGTATTTAGCTCGCCGTTCTTGATTCTATGGTTTTGGCCCGTGGTATTGTTTTATATTATTATTATTATTATTATTGAGCCCCTATTGATCCATGATTTTAGGAAGAGCTTGCCTATATAAAGCAAAGGAGATCATTTGGCTAGACACTTGTGAAATAAGAAGATCTTAAGAGAAGCTAGATCTGAAATTCTAGTGATGGGTTTGTGAGAGAAAGCTAGATCTAAATCAGGAGAAACATGAGAACTACAAGTCAGATCTACTAATGGGTTGATATCTCCTCGGCGCATGTTCAGATCTGTAGATCTGACAGTTTGGGTTAATCTTGAAGTCTTGAAATTATCTATACCTGCAGGTACGCAAGTACAGTGAAAGAAAAGTGCGGAGATACGTAGGCGCAGAAGCGCTGCAGGTGCGCAGATACGCAGGCCCAGAAGCGCTGCAGATGCGGAGGGGCGCAGGCAGTTCATTGGACACAGAGCGCAGGAAGTCTGTGAGGCAGAGTGCGTGGGTATGCAGGAACTCAGTTGGAAACAGTGCGTACTTATACGCAGGTGTTATATGGGTGAAGCTGCGTACTTCTCATGAAATCTACTTAGCTGTCCATATTTATCATTGCTGTGTTCTGGGTTTTGAAGTGATGTCTGGTTTTTGGTATTAAGTTCTGATAACAACAGTGATTGATTAAGTGTTTATGCATTGATGGATGAATGAATCAGGTTCTTATTGACTCATTTTATGTGATCTGATGGACTAGATCTGATTGATGACTCACTTGTATATGTATTGATCTAGTGCTTGGGTAATTCAGAAGGTTGTTTGATTATGAGCTTCAATGTTGTTGGGCCCAGTATGAAAATTGGATGAAATGTGGCCTTTCAGATTATGTGTTGTGCTTCAGTGTATCCAGTCTGAAAATTGATGAAACGTGGTACCTGGAGGAGAGAAGATTGTAGGTCAGCACCTACGTACTAGTATCTAAGCTAGTACAAGAACTAAAAGAAATCTTTGGAGCATTGTAGCAGGTAGTAGCCTGCGTACTAGTAAATGGATCGGCTAGTACAAGAGCAAAGGGGGTTGTAGCTCCCGTACTAGTATAAGGCTGCACCAGTACAAAATATTGTAAAAGGATTTTCTTATTAAGAAGAAGATTGAGATGACTTGCAGCAGGTGGTTTTCTCCCGCATTGGGTTTCCACCTTATATCATGGTGTTCATGTGTGTACCTTATGTGTGATGATCTATTCTATGTTACTGCATCTGTTAACTGATAATATGGTTGATAATGTTCTAATGCACTCATTGAAGATTAATTAACTTAATCATAAGAAGTTGTGGAAGTAGCATATATGAATCTGATTATGGAAATGAAAAAGTTTTATTAATGTGATAATACTGATTCACCCCCCCCCCTCTCAGTATTATTTCCAACAATTGGTATCAGAGCAGGTCCTTTGGTAGAAGCTTGATCGCTTGAAGGAGATCTGTGGAACAATGGGAAAGAAGCTTAAGAAGAAAGCACCTAAGAAGAAGAAGTCATCTCAGAAGAACTATGACAATGGGAGAATCGATTGGGGATTAGGTATAAGAAGCTCTTCAGATTCAGAATCAGATTCAGAATCATTATCAGGTATGAATATATTATCCTCTGATGTTCCAACTATCTTTCCTTTTGGAAAAGATGAAAGTGATAGCGAAACTACTGAATTTGCTCTTATGGGTGAACAAGAAAGATATCAAATAGAGGCAGAATTTAAAAGGCTGACAGACAAAATTAGAGATCAACAAGATCTATTGAACAAAAGGGAATGTGACTTCAAAGAAGAAGCTACCAAACTAAAGGCCCAACTAGAAGAAGGAAACAAGGTAAGAAAACTACTCAAGGACAAGGAGGACCAATGTCAAAAATTGCAGCATGAAGTGACATCATTAAGAAAAGAAGTCAACGAAAGAAGCACAACCATAAAGAAACTCAAAGATAGATCCAGCTACTATGAAAATCTTGAAGCTACAATCCTCTCACTAAAAGGAGATCTTGAAGAATCAAAGAAGAAGAATGAAGATCTACATCAAGCAATTGAAAAACAAGACAACTAAGTCATCAGCTTAAAATCTCAGCTGGAATGTGTCTTCCGAGTTCGTCAAATGCAGCAGGATCTGAATGAAGAACAAGAAAAGGAGATTCTCAAACTAAGGGAACAAATGGAAGAAGGAAGGAAAGCTGAAGAAGATTTGAAAAGGAAATCTCTTGAAAAGGAAGAACAGCTTCAGGTTGAGGTAAATATCTTGAAAGGTAAATTAGAAGAAAAGGATAAGCTTTTACGATTTCAAGATAGTTCTAAAGTCTTGGATGATATTCTTAGTAGTCAAAGGTCTCCTGCTATAAAAAATGGTCTTGGTTTCCATGAATCTGTTGAAGGTGAATCTAGTTCACAAGGTGAGGCAAAGAACTCTAAAGTGATCAACGAAGAAATGAAAGATAAATCTCATCATCAACCAAGGAAAGAGATTCCTCAAAGAAAATCCTTTACTCCTCCCATGAATAATGTTGAATGTTATGTATGTCATAATCTTGGACATGCTACAACTAGATGTAGAAGAAGAAGTGCTCAAGACCATTATGCAGAAAGATCATCACATTCAAGGTACTTTAATGGATATTGCTTTGCTTGCAATATGTATGGTCACAAAGCTGCTGATTACTACAAATGGAATATGAAACATGTAAGATGTTATGCATGTAACAAGCTTGGACATATAGCCAAGAATTGCAGGAACAAAGTGTGGGCACCATATCAAAAGGAGAAAATGTCATCATCACACTTGAAGATATGGAGGAAAAAGGAAGTACAGTCAGAAAAAGGCGGCACAACACAACGTACAGACATACCAGAATCAGAGGGAGCTGAAAGTACAAAACTTCAGTGTCCTGAATCTCATATGCAAACTCCATAAAGGGAAGTCGTGTATATACGCGAGTTGGATACTGCACAATCGCGTATATGATTGTTTGAAGAAAGGCAGTAGCGAAAGTGAAGTGAATCTATGAAGTATGATCTCTTGAGCACAAGATCAGATCTGGGAATCTGAATGTCAGTAGCACAAAGGAGGACTGTTAATTGGGTTCTAATAAGAGGTACGCAGACCATTCACTGTGAAAGTGCGGGTGTACGCAGGTGATACACAGTGAAAGTGCGAGGATACGCAGCAAAGGCACAGTCCCAGTGCGTATGTACGCAGCGTAACAAAAGAGCACATTCGGACGGACGCGGCGTGGCAGAAGAAGAGGTGCGTAGCAAGATCAGAGGTACACAACGCGATAGAAGGATAACCTGCGGAGTTACATAGAAGTACGCGACGCGATAGAAGCAAAGGATGCGTGAGGTACGCGGCGCAACTGATGGCACAGGTGCGTGGGTACGCACTGTAGTAGAAGGCTGTCTGCGTGAGTACGCAGAAACACAGAAGGACAGGTGCGTGGATACGCAGAGGAGCGAAAGATGATGTGCGGAGCCACGCAGGTCATATAATGAAAAACTGCGTATCTGTCTTAAGGCATTTAATGGCTGACTTTTCTTGTTGATAAGATCTGACAGATGGCACCAGTTTAGGGGGAGCATATGTTTTTAATGCATTGTTGGCATTATGGGTAATAATCCTTGGTGATGATGCTTAAATGATTCATCTTGCTATGAGTTGTTCACATGGTTCTTGGATCAGATTTGTGGTTGATTCTCTAATGAGGATAAGGAGAAGCACTTAGCTTAAATTCACATCTTCTTGATGATGAGTCACTCATATGCTGCTGTTGACATATGCATAAAGATCATATATTACAATTATGATGCATGATTCCTTTCATTCTTGGCACAAATGGATGAGGATTGTTGGCTGGATACAGGGATGATTATTCAAAGTTGCATTGTTGAAGACATGATGATGATGAGCTCTTACCTATATGATGATAGGTTGTTTCGTACATATGTTGATATTCCCAAATGATGATCATGATGGTGTTTGAAATTCTGTTGGTGCGGACATACCTTGATGATTCATGCACTAATGCAAGTTGCTGATCTAGTTGCTGTTGACAGATACTATGGAGCAGATCATACAGTGTTGTTGCTGATGTTTATCTTAGGTGATTGATCTCTGTTATAAATGTCATAGTATGTCTCTATCTATTGTAGTCATCTCTTCAGGTCATGTAACGACCTATGTTGGTTTCCCCACTATGCCTGGGATGAAGATGTAATGTATTTAGTTCCTGATGATGAATGTATGTATTAAGTCTTTTGGTGATAGGAAGGTCATTTATGATATATAGAGTCATGTTCTTCTTGTAGAACATCTTTTTGCAGACCTTGCTTACAGTCAGGGGGAGCTTGAGCATGAACAATACTATATAGCAGAGCAGATATTTCAGCTTGTTCTCAGAAAGAGCATTATCAGATTGGTGCACCATGGCATATACAAAGGGGGAGCTCATTCAGAAACTTCAGCAGATCTAGTTTATAGTCAAGGGGAGCATGTTCTTAGGGGAAGCATAACCCTTTTCCCTTGATGTCAAAGGGGGAGAGTGATTTGGTGTTGTTGCCATCAAGTCCAAAGGGGGAGATTGTTGGCATTATGATGCATGTGTTGTACTTGATGGCAACCCTCTCATAGAAGATCATCTCACTTATATAAATTCAGATGAATCTACAGAAGAGATATCAGATGTGACATAATACATAGATGCAGGATAGCTCAAAGGAATCAAATGGCAAGTTCTTAGTAAGCTTTGCCATCAAGTCCAAAGGGGGAGATTGTTGGCATTATGGCTAAAGTATTGTCCTTGATGGCAACCCATACAGGTGATAGATCACAGTACTTCAGGTCAGTAGCAGAGATTGATGATCAGCTCTCAAATATTGAAGAAAATAAGGGGTACGCAGGTACACCATACAGAAGGTGCGTACACGCAGGCCTGTCTTACATAAAGTGCGTACATACCCGCAGTTATCCCGTTCAGAAGGTGCATACCCCCAGTTCACTTACTTCAAGGCAGAGAAGCGCACTCACATGGGGTTTCTTATGTTTGGCCCGTGGTATTTAGCCCGCCGTTCTTGATTCTATGGTTTTGGCTCGTGGTATTGTTTTATATTATTATTATTATTATTGAGCCCCTATTGATCCATGATTTTAGGGAGTGCTTGCCTATATAAAGCAAAGGAGATCATTTGGCTAGACACTTGTGAAATAAGAAGATCTTAAGAGAAGCTAGATCTGAAATTCTAGTGATGGGTTTGTGAGAGAAAGCTAGATCTAAATCAGTAGAAACATGAGAACTGCAGATGCGGAGGGGCGCAGGCAGTTCATTGGACACAGAGCGCAGGTACGCAAGAAGTCTGTGAGGCAGAGTGCGTGGGTATGCAGGAACTCAATTGGAAACAGTGCGTACTTATACGCAGGTGTTATATGGGTGAAGCTGCGTACTTCTCATGAAATCTACTTAGCTGTCCATATTTATCATTGCTGTGTTTTGGGTTTTGATGTGATGTCTGGTTTCTGGTATTAAGTTCTGATAACAGCAGTGATTGATTAAGTGTTTATGCATTGATGGATGAATGAATCAGGTTCTTATTGACTCATTTTATGTGATCTGATGGACTAGATCTGATTGATGACTCACTTGTATATGTATTGATCTAGTGCTTGGGTAATTCAGAAGGTTGTTTGATTATGAGCTTCAATGTTGTTGGGCCCAGTATGAAAATTGGATGAAATGTGGCCTTTCAGATTATGTGTTGTGCTTCAGTGTATCCAGTCTGAAAATTGATGAAACGTGGTACCTGGAGGAGAGAAGATTGTAGGTCAGCACCTACGTACTAGTATCTAAGCTAGTACAAGAACTACAAGAAATCTTTGGAGCATTGTAGCAGGTAGTAGCCTGCGTACTAGTAAATGGATCGGCTAGTACAAGAGCAAAGGGGGTTGTAGCTCCCGTACTAGTATAAGGCTGCACCAGTACAAAATATTGTAAAAGGATTTTCTTATTAAGAAGAAGATTGAGATGACTTGCAGCAGGTGGTTTTCTCCCGCATTGGGTTTCCACCTTATATCATGGTGTTCATGTGTGTACCTTATGTGTGATGATCTATTCTATGTTACTGCATCTGTTAACTGATAATATGGTTGATAATGTTCTAATGCACTCATTGAAGATTAATTAACTTAATCATAAGAAGTTGTGGAAGTAGCATATATGAATCTGATTATGGAAATGAAAAAGTTTTATTAATGTGATAATACTGATTCATCCCCCCCCTCTCAGTATTATTTCCAACAACTAATACACATTGCAACTTTTGTAATTATGATGGCCACTTAGAATCCAAATGCTTTAAGAAGATGGAAGCTTTGGAAGCAGCAATGAAGAAATATAACATCCATTTGGAGCACTCTTCAACTTCAACTTCATCTTCAGGAATAACACTTTTTGCATGTGGTTGTCAAACATCTCGATATGGTTATGCACTATATGTATCTTCTTCTTCTCCTTCTCATGAGTGACTTATTGATTATAGAGCTTCTTATCACATGGCAAAAAACAAAGCCATGTTTTCTTCTTTAAATGATTGTAACACCAAAAATATATATGTTGGTGATGATAGATCTCTTAGTGTTGTAGGGATTGGAACTATTCATCTAGACAATGGTCAATTTAACGATGTATTATGTGTTTTTATCTTATCCTGCAACCTTATATCTGTATATTAGATAACTCATTTAGGTGAAAGTAAAACCGTTGAATTTTCACCTCATGATGTTGTAATTAAGGATCTAAGAGATCATAGACAGATTTTAGCTACTGGCATTGCTCATGATTCTACAAGGTTTTATAAGTTTAACAACTTTGGGTCATAAACTCTTCCCTCGGTATTTGTTGCTCATAACGATGAAGTGATCAAACTTTGGTATGCGTGATTTGGTCACTTAAACTATCGCTCCCTTCAAAATCTATGTAAAGAAAATATGGTGACAGGTCTTCCTATGGTATCTTGCAAAAATAGTGTTTGTTCTGGATGTGTACTCAAAAAACATCATCAAGATAGTTTTGAAAAACGTGCCACTTGGCACGCTTCAGCCCCTTTACAGCTTGTGCATAGTGATTATGTGGTCCACTTCCAATTGTTTCATTCTCCGGCTACAAGTATTTCTTAACTTTCATTGATGATTTCTCTAGACGCACTTGGGTATACTTCTTAAAACTCAAGAGTGAAGTCTTTAACATTTTCTTAGCCTTTCTTGAGAAACAATCTGGACATCAAATTCTTAAGCTAAGATCTGATAATGGCGGAGAACATGTTAACAACAAATTCATCAACTTTTGCACTGAGCATGGGATTCAATTGCAACATATTGTTCCATATACTCCACAGCAAAATGGTGTAGTTGAAAGGAAGAATCACAACTTAAAGGAAATGGCTAATTGTATGCTTCAATATAAAGGAATTAGTCTTAATTTTTGGGCAGAAGCAATTAAATGTGAAAATTACATAGTAAATCACACTCCTACTAAGGTTTTAAAGAATATCATTCTAGAAGAAGCATGGAGCTCAATTAGACCAGATGTCAGTCACTTTCGTGTTTTTGGAAGTGAAGCATGGGCCCATATTCTAGATGAGAAACATAAAGCCTTAGAACCTAAGACTGAAAAATGTATTTTTGTTGGATATTCTAATTATGTCAAAGGATATGGACTTCTTCAACCTAAATCCAAAAATGTTATCATTAGAAGAGATGTAAAGTTTGCTTAAAATATATCGCCTACGAGCCTAGTTTGACGGATGTGCCACCTCTATCTATCCCTTCTACTTATAAAAATATCCCTTCTTCAGATGATGACAGTGAGGATGACAATCTTCCCCCACCTTCTCAGGATCCTGCTTCATCTCCTCAACTTCCAAAATGGGTCCACGCTACTCGGGATGCAGTAGGTGCTCTTGCAGGTAATCCTACAGATCAATGTCGTATACGTTCTTAGTTCGATAGAGCCTCTTATTTACTGGCTCAAGCTTCAACGAATTATGATCCTGACACCTTTGCAGAAGCTTCAAGCCATCCATATTGGGACACAAATATGAATGAAGAATATCACTCATTATTGGCAAATGATACATGATATCTTGTTCCTTTTCCAAAGGGATGAAAAATTGTTAGATGAAAATGGGTTTACAGAACAAAGTTTGGACTAGATGGAAAAGTTGATAAACATAAAACTCATCTTGTTACTAAGGGTTTTTCACAAGTTGAAGTCATTGACTATACTGAAACCTTCTCCCCTGTTTCCAAAAAGAACTCTATTCACCTTGTTCTTTCCCTTGCTGCCTCTTTCAAATGGGAAGTCCATCAAATGGATGTTAAATCCGTCTTCTTGCATGGCGACTTGCTTGAAGAAATCTATATGGAACAAATTCATGGCTTTATACAAATAGACTCCAACCTTGTAAGTTGACTTAAGAAATCCCTTTATGGTCTCAAGCAAGCTCTTCAGGCTTGGTATGCCAAAATGGATAGCTTTCTTTTAGATACTGGATTTTCTAGGTGTCATTCTGACAATATTGTCTACACCAAGAAAGTGGATAAGTCTCTTATCATTCATGTTCTTTATGTTGATAATCTTATCCTTACTAGTAGTGATTGAAACCTTATAAACCATGTGAAGTCCAACCTTAAAAAGCAGTTTGAAATGATATACTTATGACACTTGCATTATTTTCTTGGTCTTCAAGTATTGTAATTCAAAGAAGGTATTTCCATTTCCCAGTCCAAGTATGCCTGTGATCATCTACACCACTTTCACATGGAAGAATGTAAGCCATCCCCTTCTCCCTTTCATTTTGGATCCAAAATTTCAGTCACTTGTACTTCCTCTGAAGTTGATTCTACCTTATACCATCAACTTGTTGGAAAACTTTTGTATCTGACGCATACCCATCCTAACCTTTCCTTTGTTGTTGGCCTTATTGCTTGGTTTATGCAAAACATATATGAAAGTCATTTGAAAGAAGCTAAATGAATACTTCGTTATGTTCGAGGTACAATTTAGTTTGGGATTCATTATAGTGAAAGAACATCTACTTTATTGGTTTGTTTCACTGATTCTGACTGGGCTAGTGACCTTGATGATCAGAATTCTACTGTAGGTTATGTATTCACTCTTAGTTCTAGAGCTATTACATGGGCTTTCAAGAAACAAACCACCATTTCTCTTTCTTCAACAGAATAAGAGTGTCATGGTGCTGTTGTAGTTAGTAAGGAAGCCCTGTGGTTTTGTCAGATCCTGTCAGAGTTTGGTTTTCAACAACAACATCCGACTACACTTTTGTGTGATAATCAAAGTGCCATTCAACTATGAAAAGATCCAGTCCAACATCAGCGTAGCAAACAAATTGAACTACACATGCACTTCATTAGAAAGCTCATTCATGACCATGTTCTTGAAGTGCAATATTGTTCAACCGATGATCAAGTTGCAGACATCTTTACAAAGTCTCTTATAGAGGCGAAGTTTACTAAACTTCGATTTATTGTTGGAGTTCAGGAAGTTGTCACTAAAGGGGGATAAGCTCTAATGCCTCCTTCCTTCTCCTATTGTGTCATATTTGTTTTTATTTCAATCCTATCGCAAGTTGTTCTTAAGGGGGAATTTTAGGATATTCCAACACATAGGAAATAATTAAGTACAACTTGGTCTAGTGTATAGTTACGTAATGTGTGTTTCCTTAGTATTTACTTTTTGTAACTTACTATCCAACAGTCACGATATGTTCTAGACATGAAGTGATCTGATGGTTCATTCTCTCCTCGATATTACGACACTTGATCCATGGCTTAACACCTGATTGGTCCATGATCTCTATTTAAAGAGCGTGGAGGGTCATTTGTTAGGGGATCATTCATGAGAGAAGCTTCTGTAAATTTTATTTCTTTTACATTAATAAATTTCCTGAAGTGGCTGCATTGGCTCAGGCCGTGGACTGTTTCCCTCTTTGAGGGTTTTAACCACGTCAAGAATATTGGTGTACTGATATGTGATCTATTTGTGAGCAATGTCCTTTGGTCTTCTATCTAAGGAACTTACCCTGCAAATTCCTACATTTCAAACTATTTATATACACACTCGATTTAAAAACAAGAGGCTACTATTGATCTCATCACACATTTATAAGAATATCATTCATAATTTTTTGAAACCAAAATGAAATAAATATCTACTAAATTACATCCACACTTGCTTGAATTATAAATCACTTATGTTTGAAATGAAACATCTAATTTTGCAAATAAATCCTCTGTTCTATAAGGCAAATAAAGTATTGTCTAAGTATAAATCATATCGTTGCTATCACTGTTGTTAAGATTAATTCATGTGCATCTATAAACAAAAGAGATGATTAGTAAAACAATCATAATTTGAATCTGAAAGAAATTAAAAACACATCTACTCAATTGAATAGAACATAAAGCTTATGAAATTATACAGAAATTCTATCTACTAAAAACGAACAAGAATCCTTACTGCTTGAGGGGGCCCTCCACAAGAAGTAGGTAATCACACTATCAATCAAACAGTCAACCACGCATGGAAACGAAAAGGTTCTTCATAAACTGAATATTAAAAATAGAGTTTTAAGTCTTCACTATCGGGTACTTCTTAACAAACTTTCATTCCTGCCGAGAGGTTTATTTATAAATCTCATAACATTAACTGTTCATATCTCTACGCCTAATCCTTGTCAACAGAATGCTAAAATTAACTATGAAAAGATATCATAACAAAATTCACTCACGATTTTCTATTAACAAAGAAAATCGTGAGGCATATATCTCGTTCCTCGCTCGCCTGTTATAGTTGACAGAGTTGACTTTATCCTTGACCACGTAACTGGAAGCTTATTTTATCAATCTGGTTCATGAAGGTAGGAGGGAATCATTGAGTGCATTGATCACCACCTTTCCATATATTTCTCTCTCTAGCTTGCACCTTGGAACTTATCAAACCATAGACTTCGCTACAAAATCATATGTTAGCTATAGAATCATCTCAATTCGGTAGCTAAAGAAAATATTAAACTAATAATAAAGAACAATATCAACTTATGAAGTGACAAGATAATTATATACCTGCCATGCCATAAATCTTGTGATTTGATGCCCATTGAGTGATTATGATTGTCAAAGAAGAATAAAATAGATGAAAAAGGGTGTAAAAAAGAAGTAATTGTGAGGCTCAACATTCCTCCACACAAACGTCATTGCATGTCCTCATGCAAAAATTTCAAAACTGATGAACTTTGCCTATTACTGTACTCCTTTAGAAACTTGAGCTAAAACATTTAGATTTGTCTTTTCTTCCTTTTTCTTAGTGACAGTCATCCTTGGTTTCTTCATCAGAATCTTATACTTCAGACTTATGACCTATCTCTTAAGGTATTTTTTCTTTTCTTTTAGTTTTTTATTCTTATCATAACACAGAGTAATATGTAAGAGAACGTTGTCATTTTGAGCCCTTTTTATTCCATTCTTCACTTTCAATGTTTCATTTTCGTGTTGAGTGTCTCCAATTCAAAAATTTCTTGTTTGAGAGTATTCACAGTTGGATGTTCTTGTGGACTATTATATTGAATTCCTTGATTTGAGGATGCAGTGGCCTTTTCTGTAGCTTTCTTCTCCAAAGACTCTATGTAATCATATATCTCTTGTTGAACTGGGTCAATTTCAGGTGTTCTTCTCACTGTATTAGCAATTGGTGATGAAACTGGTGATAAAATTGGTGATGGAACTATAGGCGATGGAACCTTCAGCTCTTCATCTTTGTCCAAATTGACAAACTCTACAGATTGTCGAGATGATTATTTTGTTGATTTGTTGAGTCTGACACTTCTCCTAATAATAGATGAAGTTTTAGTAAGATGAGTTTTCTTTTGAACTTTTGCTTGTTCAGTCTTTGCTTGTTCCATTTCCTCTGATTTCTTTTTGGGTGTATTTTCTTCTTTTTCACTGGATTTCTTTCTTCTTTATGTTTTCTAAAACATTTACAAGGGGAATTCCATCTTCTGATTGTTGATCTAGTTGTAGAAGTGGGTTATCAGTAGGGTTTTCAGACAATTTTCTTCCGCTTCTCTTTACCTTACTGCTAGTAGGTTCTTCTTGCTCTATTTCCTTAAAATGATTTCTAATTAGAAAACTCTCCCAATTATCTCCTAAACTCTCAAGATGGGCTTCAGTAAGAAATTTTACAATACCATGATTATACATAGTATTTTCAATGGACTGTATTTTTATTTGAGTATTACCAGACATCTTCTTCAAGTTATTAAGTAGAAAATAAGGTAAATTGATTTCATTTCCTTCAAGAAAGTGCATCATTAAATGGACATGGTAGAAAAACATGCTACCGAATCTACCCTCACAAGTAATGAACTTCTGAATAACTAACAATAAATTCCTCCATTTATTTTTGAGCCCTGTTCTTGGAATACACTTTTTAAAGACAATAGTATCCATACCTAGGTTCTTTAGAAATGCCTTCCATTCATTCCCTTCAATTCCCCTATTTTTGAACCACCTTTCACCAACCCTGGGTAGTCCAGTTACCTCGACCATGAAGGATTTTATCACCACTATTTTGATGTCCCCGATTTCTGCTTCAGTTCCATCAAAGGCTCGGGAAAAAGACTTGGTTACCTCTCTGTCATAACCATCGATTTTTTCTATAAAATCCAACCATTGTGCTTGCCATAACAACTATTTGACTTGTGGGTACCCTTCCATAAAATTATTTTTATTTGACTCTATTTTAACAATGACTCCCATGTTGGTGAAGTTTTACTCCACAATTGCTTCTTTAACAGGGTTTTGGAATGATATCAGTTTTAGAAATATGAGTATGGATGAGAGTGAAATGGTAAATGGAAATGAGTAAAACGGCTCTTGAGAAAAAAAAGTATGAATGGATATGAGTGAGCAGAATTATCAATGAAACAAGGTTTCAAAAATGAAGTGTTTTCATAATGATAAATGGAAAATGGGCTTTTCCAGCTAACTTCATTGATATGACATGATATTTATAACTCATTCCAAAGTTAGAACAATAATCATTATTTCGAATAGCGGTGCAATGTTTATATTATTTCATAATCTGATGTTTTTACCGTTATTATTAAATCCAATATTTACATACTTTCAAGTTTTTTATTCTAATACGTGATTATTCTTTTTTAATTGCCCTCAGGTGTTATTAAATCCAATATTTACATACTTTCAAGTTTTTTATTCTAAGACGTGATTGTTTTTTTTGAATTGTCCTTAGGTGCTTTCAATTGTAGGCTTGATCATTCCCTTCTACTAAAATCTTTGATTATCCTAGTTAGTGATTCCTGTCAATATCAACTACATAATTTTGTCAAAGATGCAGATTCTCAACAATTCCTTAGCTACTTATACTGAAAAGAAAAAGAGGGATATAGAGAAAATGGGGATTATAATAGGATTGAAAAATAAAATTTAGGGTGCCAATAATTCTTGGTTTTATCCTAAATTTTTTGTATAAACATGCCAACAGAGTTGGTTTTCATGTTTATACAATTTTTTTTTTGTTTTTTTGTTTTAGAAAACACAAAGCTTTATAGATCAAGTTGGAGAGGAAGGAAAATCCTTCCTAATCATCTTCAAATAAGTATTGTCTTGCAAGTTTTTAACAAATTCTTCCTTTGTCAATGGCTTGTGATAAATTCTTAATCGATGACCATTTACAAGGAAGGTCACTCTTTCTTCATCAATGGTTTTGATCTTGACTACACCATTATCAAACATAGTTTCTATCTCATAAGGCCCAAGCCAATGAGTTTGAAAATTTCCTTGAAAATCTTTAAACTTTGAGTCAAAAAGTAATGCCCAGTCTCTTGGCTAAAATTTACTTTCCTTTATGTACTTGTCATGCCACCTGGATCTTCATTTTTGAACTATGTTGGTTCTTTGAATATCATCCTGTCTTATCTCATCTAGTTCATTCAACTGCTCCATTCTTTGTTTCTGTGCTTCAGATAGATCAAGACCTAATTTAACTTTTGTCTTGAAGATCTTTACCTGGAACTCAATAGGAAATAATACTTGCTTCCCATAAACAAGTTCATAGGGAGTATGTCCTGCAATGTTTCTCCATGTGGTACGGTATGCCCATATAGCATCTGGAAGAATTTTGACCCTGTCTCTTTTATGCAGATGCACAATTTTGGTAAGAATTGCTTCATTTACTTTATTGGTGGATTCCAATTGTTGATTTGCCTAAGGATGATATGGAGCGGGATTCCGATGTTTGATTTTATATTCCTCCATTATCTTTTGTACCAACTTGGATGTAAATTGAGTACCTTGATCTGTCACAATTTCCCTTGGGACACCAAAATGAGTAAAAATATATTTGAAAATAACTGAAACTACAACATTTTCAGTAGAAAAAGTAAGTGCTTTAGCTTCTACCCATTTTGTAACATAACTAGTGGAAACAAGAATGTACCTTTTTTGTCTTGATGGTGGATTAATTGGGCCAACAAAATCCAGAGCCCATTTTTCAAACGGATCAATAAGTACCTGAGGTTGTAGAGGCATTTCATCAGAGGGATCATGTTTCCCCATTCTTTGACAACTATCACATCTCTTTACATATTATTTGACATCCTTGAAAAGGTAAGGCCAATAATATCATAAGAGAAACATTTTGTAAGCATTTCTTTTATCATCGAAGTGTCATCCACATGGATCATCATGACAAGCTTTTAATATCTCTGGTACTTCATCTTCTCTAACACATCTTCGAATAATAAAATCTGGCCCAATCTTATATAATTCTCCATCTATCCATGAATAAGATGCACTCATTTGAATTACCTTTATTTTCTCTCGAGGAGACAAATATAATGGTAACTTCCATGTAGCCAAATAGTTAGCAATATATGAAAACCAAGGAGATTTAGTAGATACTGCAAATAAATATTCGTTAGAAAAATTGTCTTCTACAAGTACATCACTATTATCATTTTGAATCCTAGATAGAAAGTCAACAACTGTATTTTGTTTTCCAGGTCCATCCAAAATACTAGTGTTGAATTCATGTAACAATAATAACCATATTTTAATTATTCCATTAGTGATTGGTTTACTCATTAAGTATCTAATTGCAGAATGATCTGTATGTACAGAGGTTTCATAGCTAGTGATGTAATGTCTAAATTTATTGATGGCATGGACAACAATTAAAAACTCCTTTTCTGTTACAGTGTAATTTAACTCTGCAGGAGTCAACTTTTTACTAGTATAGTAAATGGCGTAAGGAGTTAAATATTTTTGTTCTAATACAACTCCTAATGCTGTATCTGAAGAATTGGTTGAAATGTCAGAAGGTAATTTCCAGTTTGGCCCTCTTAGAATGGGTGTTTCAGAAATATTTTCTTTCAATGTTTCAAAAGCTTTTGGCAATCAAAATTCCAATTGAATTCACAATCTTTTGTGAGCAATTTGAAAAGTGGAGAAGAAATTTTTGTAAAGTTTTCTATGAATCTTCTATATTAACCAGTAAAACCAAGAAAACATGTAACATTTCATTGACAAGTTGGAATTGATAATTTAGAAATAACTTCTACTTTAGATGTATCCACTCTAATTCCATTTCCTGAAATATGGTGTTCTAAAAAAATCCCCTCAGTGAACATCATAATTTTTTTTCATGGCTTAATGAGCGGTTTGCTTCCTTACATCTAATAAGAACTTTTTCCAAAATTTTAAGGGCTTATTCAAAAGAATTTCTATAAACAGTAAAATCATCCATATAAACTCCCACACAATCATGAATTAGATTAGAAACAAATCCTAAACCTGCCCTTTGGAATGTTGCAAGTGCATTACACAACAAAAAATGAAGTACTCAGTAGGCATAGGTTCCCCATGGACAAGTAAAAGTGGTTTTATCTTGATCTTCTAGAGCTACTTGGATCTGGTTATATCCACTAAAACCATCTAGAAATGAGAAATATTTCTTTCTT
The DNA here is from genome assembly GCA_031772625.1 of Pinus tabuliformis. NCBI lineage: Eukaryota > Viridiplantae > Streptophyta > Pinopsida > Pinales > Pinaceae > Pinus > Pinus tabuliformis. The sequence continues at coordinate 1,782,060,598 of CM062816.1, read as the reverse complement.
GTCAATGTGTCTAAAACTTGATCTATGAAAGGAAGTGGAAAATGATCTTTTAAGGTAGCTTTATTCAATTCCATATAGTCAATGCATACTCTCCATTTTCCATTCTTTTTAGGAACAATTACCAATGGTGAAACCCACTAGCTATTTGATATTGGATAAATGAAATTCACATTTAACAATTTTTGTAATTCCTCTTTAACAATTTCTCTCAAATTTGGATTCATTCTTCTCTAAGGTTGTCGGATTGGTTTAGCATTTTCTTCAATGTAAATATGATGTATACAAGTATTAGGATCAATTCCTTTCATGTCAGTGTATTCCCATGCATAAGCAGAGGAATGTTCTTGTAACATCTTTATTAAGTCTTTTTTTTGAAATTCTTCGAGATTGTTATTGATATTCAAGGTTTTTTTCTGGGATGATTTCTATTGGAGAATTGCAAATTTTTCCCATCGAATGTAAAGGTAATTGATGAGATGATAAATATTCAATATTGCATTGTTCTTGAAAACTTTGATTAGATTCACAATATGAGGAAGACTCTTTATTTTCTATTAAATTCAAAATTTGATCTTCTTCATCTATTTGTGAAGTAACAAAGATTAGTCATATATCAATATCATCATATATCAATTCTTAACTTTATACTTCTATTGTTGTTTTTGCAGGAGGATATAATGTGAATTTCTTTGTTGAACTTCCATAAGAAATAAACATATCACAAGATCTACAAATTATAAAATCATCATCTGTAGCTAACCATGGTCTTCCTTGAATCAATGGATGTCCTCCTAAATTACTCTTGGTTGTTAGAATCATAAAATCAACAGGATACTCCCAAGAATCTAAGGATACAAATATGTCTTCTAATAGACCACCAGGTTTAATAACAGATATGTCTGCTAATTGCAACAATGTAGGTGTATGTTGAAGATTATGAAGTTTAAATTGATTCATAGTTTGTTTACTCATGATGTTTATAACTGCTTCTAAATCAATCAATGTATTTTGAATTTAAATACCATTTATATGTGTTTTCACAAAGGGACTTCCTGGATCAAGGTATTTCTGAATTGTTGTTTTTTCCATGATGATATCTGTAATTTTTCCAACCAACTGATTTATTTATTTATTTATTTTCTCTTTCTTCCTAGCCTTTTAATACTCAATACCCTGATTGTCTTCGCAAATATTGGTATTTCTTTGATAGATTGTAACAAAGGAATTTTTATATAAACATTCTTCAGTTCATCTATGATATCATAATTAGGAAATATAATTTGTTTTCTACCCCTTTATCAATTTTTAATATCTCAGGAAGGGTGTTTGGACAGATACTAAAGCTTGTTCTATGATAGGAGTTGAGTTTATTGGAATATCATCAGAATGTACATGGGTGGTTTGTTTTGAGATTTTCCTCTTGAATAAGAGACTTCACTTTTTTTAGAGAGATTCTCCATTTTAGATTCTTGAATAACAACTGATGGGGACTTCTTTTCCAATACTCTACTGGATCTAAGTTGGAAATTATTTAGATCTAGTGGAGTTATCATGTAGGTTTGGAAATTATGTCATTCCATATTGTAAACAGGCTGTGAATTTTTATTATTACCTAGATTTGGAAGTGGTTGAGCAGGCAATTGATTTGGTCTTTGAGGGAATGGTAATGAATGTTGTGGATTCGAATTTTGAGGTTGAGTTGGTTGAACATGTTGAAGAAAATATTGTGGTGGAAAAACATGGTAAGGTTGAGGATATTTTCCATAAGGATTTTTCCATCGTTGTGCCCAACATTGAGGCCAAGATTTCCAAGGCATGGGTGCAGTTCAGTTGTTTTGTGAAGGTTGTGCAAATGTTTGAGTGTTAAATCCTTGAGTCATATTTGGTTGTGAATTTTGCCATGGTCTATAAAATAGAGGGGATCTACTTTATTTTGTATTATTTCCTATTAATAAACAACTTTAAGACCTGGTATTAAAGGAAAATATTTTGTATCATGATTTTTTTTCACATATAACACAGGTTTCTACACTTTTTAAGTCAAGGGGGCATTCTCTCAGAACATGTTTCTTTCTACATTTGAGACAAAACATTAACAATGCAGCGTTTTCAACATTTTGCTTGTTTTGAACTTTAAGGGTATCTATTTGTTCACTAAGACTTCCCAAAATATTTATTTTAAATTTTTCAAGCAAATTGCCTAATTCATCCCTACTTATAGTCCCAACTACATATTTATTAATCCTAGACATGAGAGGATATCTTGGATTTTTCCCAGTTCTTGCCTTACCTCTTGAAATTTGTATGCATAAAACACAAATTTCTCCAAATGATAACTAAGAAATATCTCCCTTACCCATCAAATTGAGAATATCAATCCACTCATCTCCGATGGATTTTAATAAGAGAGATTTCAAAGTTTCTTCATCTAGTTCATGCATTTTAGCCCTTTCAACATTATAAGAAAATCTTTCAATAAAATCTTCAAGATTTTCATATTCTTTCTACATCATTTTAAAGACTTGATCCTTAAGATTATGGGGCATGCAATAATTCTTATATTTCTCTAAGAATGTAGTTTTCATTTCTTCCCATGTTCTTATAGAATGTACTCCTAAGCCCATGAACCATTTTAGTGCCACATCCTTAAGAGTTGCTGGAAACAATTTCAACTTTTGAGTGTCAAGCAAGTAATCATAAGATCTACACAAAACTTCTAACTCAAAGAGAAATGTTTTAGGATCCTCACTTCTTAATCCATGAAAATTGGAAGGATGGAGGGTAAGATTGTCTTCATTATAGCTGTTGTATCTTCATCAAGGATAGGAAATCAAAAGGGTTCTAGATCTCCTATACCTCCTCCTCTCCCTCTCTTTCCACCTCTTCCACCTCTATTTCCTCCACTTCCTCCTCCAATCCTAGTTTGCTCACCATTAACATTATGTACCTCTCCTTCCCATTCTCCAACCATTGTAGATTCTTCAAAACTAATATAGGGTTCCAAAATTGGGTTGTCTAATTCTTCTTCTAGATCTTCTGGTTTTGGTTCTTCTATGACAATGGAAAGTTAAAATAATTTTCTTCCTCTTCTTCTTTGCTAGGGATCTCTAGCTCTTATCCTAGAAGTATTTCTCCAGTTGAAGATAGGAAAAATACTCCTTTTGTTGGGGATGTAGGATCTTCTTCTTCTATTACTGCTTCGGTTGATGAGGTTGGTGAATCTCTAGGTTGGATTTCAGATCTAAGTACCTTAGGAAGTTTATGTTTGCCTGCAAATGATGGAATATGAGTTTGAGTGGGTGGTGTGGTACTACGAGGTCGTGGTGGGGTGAGTGATGATGTTGGAATTAAACTTTTACCTCTACCTAAAAATATACCTCTAGAATCTCTTTCCATATGCATATCATTTTTTATTTTTTTATAAATAAAATAAAATACTCCTATTTACACTTCCCCAACAATGATGCCAAAATGTTTGGTAATTTAATTAACCTTAAATTACTTGCATAAATTATCATCCAGGGCTAGTAAGATGATGAAGTGTAAGTGTACTGTATATACTAGAAGTCTTTAGTTATTCACACCAATTCTAAATTAAGCTGAGTTATCGAAATATAAATTCTAAATTAAGTTATTGAAATGCACATGAGAAAAATAATTATTCCTAGAAAATAAAATGATCACACTCTTTTATTAAAGACTACTTATGGAAAATCTCACTCTGCTTCAAAAGAAAATCTCACAACTCTCCATATAAGTAAATCAATCCCACTCTTATTTTAAAGGAAAATTAATTGCACTCTTCACACTATTTATATACACATTTGGTTTCAAAGGAAATGGCTACTATTGATCTCATCACACATTTGTAAGAATATTATTTGTAATTGTTTGAAACCAAAATGAAATAAATCTCTGCTTAACTACATCCACACTTGGTTGAATATAAATCACTTATGTTTTAAATGAAACATATAGTTCTGAAAATAAATCCCCTATTATATAAAGCAAATAAAGTACTGTCTAAGTATAAATCATATCGTTTCTATCACTGCCGTTAAGCTTAATTCATGTGCATCTACAAACAAAAGAGATGATTAGTAAAACAATCATAATTTGGATTTGAAAGAAATTAAAAACGCATCTACTCAATTGAATAGAACATAAACCTTATGAAATTATACATAAATTCTATCTACTGAAAACGAACAAGAACCCTTACTACTTGAGGGGGCCCTCCACGAGAAGCAAGTAATCACATTATCAATCAAACAGTCAACCACGCATGGAAATGAAAAGGTTCTTCATAAATTGAATATTAGAAACAGAGCTTTAAGTCTTCAATGTCGCGTACTTAACAAACTTTCATTCCTACCGAGAGGTTTATTTATAAAGCTCATAGAATTAAATGTTAAGAGCTCTATGCCTAATCCTTGTCAACATAATTCTAAAATTAACTATGAAAATATATCATAGAAAAATTCACTCACGATTTTCTATTAACAAAGCAAATCGTGAGGTGCATCTCTTATTCCTCGCTCGCTTGTTATAGCTGATAGAGTTGACTTTATCCTTGACCATGTAACTGGAAGCTTCTTTTATAAATCTTCATTATGAAGGTAGGAGGGAAACATTGAGTGCATTGATCGACACCTTTCCATATATTTCTCTCTCCAGCTAGCACCTTGGAACCTATCAAACCATGGACTTGGCTGCAGAATCAAACATTAGCTGCAGAATCATCCCAATTCGGTAGCTAAAGAAAATATTAGACTAATAATAAAGAACATTGTCAACTTATGAAATAAAAGACAATTATAAACCTGCCATGCCTTAAATCTTGTGATTTGATGCCCATTGAGTGATTATGTTGGTCAAAGAAGAATAAAACAGGTGAAAAAGGGTGTAAAAAGAAGCAATTGTGAGGCTCAACACCTCCCATCCAACATTAAAATTTATAATGTATTTCATGTTTTATTATTAAAGAAATATGTACATGATCCTTCTCATGTATATTGATTAACATGTTGTACAAGCGGAACTAGAGGGAGAGTTCCTAGTAGAAACATTTTGTATTCTAGAACAAAGAGTAGCTACCCTCCCAAATAGAGAAGTGGTGAAATTAAAGGTTCAATGGAAACATTTAACTCCAGAAGAAGCAAATTGGGAATTAGAGGATGATTTTAGAGAAGCTTATCCTTCTATGGTTTAATTCTGAAATAATTTTCAAAAGAAAGAACAGATTAAGAAACCAAGACAATGTCAAATTTAAGTGGGGAAGGATGTGATGTCCCTCAAGCTTAAAGACTTTGTGGTATTTATGTATATATAAGTTTGAATTTTAAGTTAGTGTACTACATTAGAAAGACTGGTAGATATTTAATTATCAGTAATCTTACTAATAATGGTTGAGGTATAGTTACTATTGTATAGTTGTCTCTATGTTTTACTTTATGAATACAATTAAATTGGAAATTATGGCTAAGTACAAGTGGCTAAAAGAGAAAAAAAGGTTGCAATTATATTTTTAGAAATTATTGATATCCATAAAAGTCCTAGATATCTAATTTGGGTGATTAGATTTGTTTATAAAATTATTGGCCAATTCATTGTTTCCTAGAAGACATGGGTTGTCTTCAAAAATGGGAAACAAAGGCTCATAAATGAGAAATTTAATTGCATGCCACCTGTTGGTGAGGTGGAGGCAGTTAATAACCATCCAACGAAGTGGTAGATGGATTTTTATCTAAGAATTCTTTTGTTTTGTCTCAGTTATTCAGAGAAAGAGAATAGTAGAAACTGAAGAGAAATAGAGAGAACAGAAAGAAAAGAAGAATTGAAGGCCTAATTTACTCTCAGAGACACACAAATTTGTTATGTCAAGGTTGGGAGGAGCCTGGTACTTAGCCATTGTTTTCAAAATTACTTCAAGTTGGTGTTCTAACTTAGTTTCTATTTCTCTATCAAAGATAAGAACTATGAATTATGTATTCCTTAACATTAATTTTTTATCCTGAAAATAAAAAAAAAGGGAGTTATTATTTGGTTGTAGAAACTATATTTTTTGGTTATATGACAGAAAAAGAAGATTTCCTTAAAAAAATTGGAAGTATCAAACACCATACTTCAGTTTGATTCTTTGTTTTAATTATGTATGTACATAAGATACAAATGAACATTATAGGTAGTTTACTTTAACGTTGTTTTATTATATATTTGTATCAGCAAGTACAAATGGAAATAGAGAAATTAGGTAGAAATGGAAATAGACAAAAGATTTTAGAAATATTATAGGTTTAAATTATATATGAAAAAAAAGAATGAGTCTGGAACACTCATAAAAGAGTGATTATTATGCACAGGGAGGGAGTAGTTCCTTTAAGAATTAATAATTATAAAACAAAATAAAATAACTCTTATGACAATTAAATATATTTCGACTACAGAAGACATGCTAGTCTGTAGACCTATCTTTTGGTATTACAAATTTTAAGCCTTAGAATTTCCTGATGATTGGACAAGAAAAAAAACAAATTCTTGAAAAGAAAACAATGGAGTTACTTGTTAACCCTCATTAACGAGTCAACATAGTCAATGACACTACCAAAAGAAATATAATATATAGAGAAGAATAAGAACTAATGGATAATTATTCAAGAAATTTAAAAGAGATACAACTATACAAACATTTATAAATTCGATACACAGATAAATGAGTTTAAGGTAAATCATGGCATGGGAGAAACATATTCTAGGAGAAGAATACAAACGTATTAAGCCAAGAGGGTTAAAATCACTTTATATATTTGAATTTACCATATTGGAAAAAAAATCACTATATAAATATCAAAATTATAAAAATCTACCTTTGTATTAAGTACCAACTCTTAACTGAACTGTGAAAAAATAATTATATAGATATAAGATAAAGAAACGAGTCCAGATAATTGGAAATGCAATTGAGAGTGAACTCTATACATATATCTATACATTAAAATAATATTAAAGTTTAAAGTCCAATACAGGTGATGAGCCTCAGGATTGCAACAAGAATGTTGCAACTCCCAAGGCTACCAACTTTAATTATCAACTCGGGGTTCATAAAAATTAAGAGGTAACGACACTATATGTGCAACATACAATGTCTCCTTATTTTATTGATCTGATGTGAATGAGTGAATGTCATGAAACCAAAGCCTAAACTAATTGCAAAAACAAAATTGTTACTCTATTTGCAAGAAATGGAAATGCTACTTGCTCAAATTGTAAATGCTAACTAATCAATTCATGAAATGAAAAAGGTTAATATACTATGCAGAAATAAATCTATTTTATCATGCATAATTCATCAAACTACCAATCAGAATTATATGTACTATCTACTTAGTTCACACTTGCTTGTAAATCAGTGACCTACTTTCATCATACTTGTGATAAAGAAACTAAGTCTACTATGTTTTTGTAGTGAATAAAAGGAAGGGTTGGAGTGGCTTAGGAGCTTCCCCTAATCATAAAATCATAGTTAGGGGTCATTATTCATCTAGAATAAGTCATAGTTGCAGTGGGGATCAAAATTGATGAAGGAAAGTGGTGTTACATGTTTGCTACAGGAAGGGACAAATTTGCTATATGAGGAGACACAATTGCTACAGGGGGAGATAACTCAAATTCAATATAATTAAAATGGGAGGAAGAATTTTTTTATTGAATATGATGTCTTATGTCTCCATTCCAAGTGGAATCACTCCAAAATACCCTTGTTCACATGTACTAAAAAATAGCAAAAAATTACTAGTCTAAAATCTGGAAATTCGAGAACTAGTGAGCTAGTTAACCTATAAAATGCCTAACCTAATCATGTGAAAATGCAATGGGGTAAAATTTATTATTGAATTGAATTTTATGATCTAATTCAAGTGGAATCAACTCAAATGAATCTCATTAACATGTTCTAAAAAATAACAGAAAATTACTACTATTTGCTACAAGGGACTTCCAAACATTTTAGATTTGTGAATAATTAAACTAATCCGAGTAGCTCATTGATGACTATGACCTTCCAAATATGTTCCAAGGATGAAATCATGCTTGTGACTCTGTAAATAACCTGCAGAAGAACTCACTTCAAACATTTAACCCAATCCCACAACAAAAAAAAATCATCAAGACTAAATGTAGAAATAGGAAAAACAAGAACAAGAGATGCATGTGAATAAGAAGTGAAAATAAGAAAATCAAATTATACAAAAGGGATCTAAGGCTCCTGGGATGGCCAAGCCCAATGATACTCAGAGTCCTATGAAGGAAACTAAGCTTTAAAAGCTAAAAATGACACCAATCTTCAATATTTGAATCAATATAAGTACATTCCTGTAAAAAATGAAAGTGGAGCTGCATAAATACACTTTTTCTCCATAATAAGACTAAAAAATACATGCTTCTAGAGGAAAATTTGAATTGGTACTTATATAAAATGATGAGGAATAATTCTCCTTGAAATGAGGAAGCTTTCCCCTCCAAAATCCCTCAAATAGTGGATTTGGTTCCCAACACTAGGAATCTGCGTTAAATGACATGGAACACATTCCTAGATTTTTTCAATCACTGGAGCTCCAGAAATTGTCAATAATTTCATGAGATTTTGTTCATTTATTATCCAATCCTGATCCTCCTATAGTAGGGAGAAAGTCCCTAAATTATCTCCTCCTCCAAATCTTCATAATCTGCCCAATATTCTCACACTATTCTTCAAAAATAAATAATATTAGGCACAAATATGAAAATATCTCTAAACCTTCATAATGAACATATTAAAGCTAAAAATATGTAATCTAATGCAAAAAGAGAGGTTTAATGTGCTGACGGATGGTTAGATGGGCCTTAATTTATGCCTAATTTGGAGGCCCATCATACCCCCTGCTGAAAGTTTTGCTCATCCTCTTAGAAACTTAGTGACCTAATTGTGCCTTATTCATGGCCCTGGTGGCCTCCCTCATCTATCCTATAGCTGTCCAACACTTTTCTGTAGCAACTTTCTACTTCCTTGTAGCAAATTTCTGCCTTCTTGTAACAACTTTTTGACTTTTTGTAGCAGGGCATATTCTTCTTTTATTTGTTTGGCCATGGATCCCCTGGTGCCTCGCTTCCTCTAAGAGGCTTGGGGCTCCTTTATTTTGGATTGGATGGAGGTTATCTCTTCAATTTGCTTCTTATTCTCCTTTTATCATTTGTTCTAATTTTCCAGGCACTTTTTCTTATGTTTCAACCTTTTGTTTTTCTTTACCACCCTCTTCTTCTTCTACAGAGCCATCCTTGATTGTCTCTTCAAGTCCAGAAAATATTCTCTATCCATGTCAACAATTTTTTTCCATGTGTTCTCAAGGTTTGTGCAAGGGAACCTTGTTGCTAATTATCAATTTCAGAGCATTTAGGATTTCAACTTATGGCAATAGGAGTGCTTCCTATTCATGAGTGAGGTGAAAAAAGGCATGCCAATTTCAAAACAAGTTTATTTGCCCATCATAATGCTTATCCTCATCAGAAAACTCCACACTTCAAATTTATTTATTTATTTATTTTTAGTTTTTTTTTTTTTTATGGTTATGCTACAAGATGTTTAATGGAGGAATTTTACAAAAATTCATAGATGTTTTGTTTGTAAGAGGTGATAGATCAAGTACTTACCCCTTCCTTGTAGACTCCTTCAAAGTTATAGAGTTTTGTGGCTAGTAATGCTCAAGATAGGGCCCATTTTTTCCTCTTGGGACAATCCTATAGCAGGTAGACTGTCTCCTGTAGAACCTACCCTGTCTCCTGTAGTAGCCATGTTTCTCCTGTAGTAACCCCGTTCTCTCCTGTAGCATGACAGTTTGTGCTTTGAGCTGCTTAGTTGGAGCTGCTCTAGTGGTTGACCTTATCATGGATATCAAAAGTTACTTCCCATTTGCCTGAAACCTCCCCCCATTTCTCCTGATTCTCCTTCTCGGGGCTACTTGGGTGTATTTTTATTTTTTTCCTTATATTAGTCTCAATGGTAGAAACAATATTAAATTCCTTTTTATCAGTGAGGGAGAAGGATGCTAAAATTTATATCAAATAAAATATTTTTTCTTTGCTCCTATATTGCCTTTACACAGTAATTTCCAACAAGACCTATTACTCAATTGTCTATTACAGGCTACCAACTTCAGGAAAAATTTCTCATGTAATTGTATGGAAATCAAGGATGGAGGAAGCCATTTACTCTCTTCAAAATAGCTCTGTATGTGCACGAGGGTTTGAGGACAATTTTAGGTCACTGTGGCCCTCTTTCACCCTTCAATTCTTCTTGTAGCTTCTTCTCGTCCCTCTTGTAGCAATTTAGAACTTCTTGTAGCTTCATCCTGTAGCACCTGCAAACAAATTTTGAAACACCTTGATGGCACACTAAGCAGTCTAATAACACTAGCTCGTCCTTCCTCCAACTATTTTTTTAGAAATGAGCGATGGTGAAAAGGAAGTCGAGCCCAGTACATAATATTCCCTTTATGGTAAGGGCTTAGAGAAATTTGGTGACACATACACGAGTTTGATTTTTTGAACCATTGTCCACACTCCTTTTAATAATTACCCTTCTTAATTTGGATTTTCCATGTTGCATGAGTGAGGGAGTTAGCTGCACTTAACTAGTTGAGGGTGACCGAGATTGCTGACCCATCCTTAGCTTATGAAACCTCATCTATTATGCATTGACAACAAATTTCTAACCATAACACGCTCAAGAGAAGAGGTGAATAATATTGCCTAGTTGTACCTACCTGATGGTTGTTGGAGATCCATGCATGTTGTTGTTGATTTGTTGATAAATCCATGCTTTTCTTGAGGTTCTAATTTACTTTGCTGGCTTCTGCACAGGTCTTCATAGCTCGATGATTCTTTGACTGATAAGGTTTTGTGTGTAAGTTTCTTTCCAGTGTCCAATCTGCTGGTGGTGGAGTGGATGGACTGTTTCCTAAGGAGGGTGTGCCCCTTCTCCACTTCATAAATGGCTTCTTGATGCTCAAGATGGGTAGATCTTTTGTTGTGTGAGTGAAAAAAGAATCGATGCTGAGTTTTGTTGTAACAACACGAGCTGCTATAGGAGGAATCATCTTCCTGTAGCATTCATTTAATTCCTCTTCGAGACCTCATTATTTCATGTGGGGTTGATTTAAAGTCAGAGGAGGTATAAGGACATGGTTAAAATCATCAAGAGGTGGTGTAGGTGGTGGAAACGTTGATAACAAGGTTTTCTTTTTTCATGTAAGGCAGAGTGGAATTTGAAGATGAATTTTGGCTAGATGGAGTGGATGGGTGATGGAAGTGGTGTTAGGGGACCTCTCTCAACCTTCCATAAAGAATAAATGACCTTTTGATCCCTTCCTCCAACCATATCTGTCTCCTGTAGCAATTCTGGTCCATCTTATGGCATTTCAAGACAACCTCCTATAGTAGAATTGTTTTATCCATATCTCTCAAATGGTAGAATAGATTGACTTGAAATTTTTTGAGCTTTTTTCCATCATCCTTATGAACCTCCCCATAAAACATATTGGCCAATAGATGCATGAATCACTAGAAAAATAAAAAACGGCTGTAGGTAATGGAGGCCAATTTCTCGAAAAGTGTGCACTAGAATTTGCTGAAATTTCTTGAGTGTGTTACTATCATGAATATGAATCTCCCCATGAAACAAATTTTCCGATAGATGCATGATTTTCAAGATATGATAAAAACAATTTTATGCTCTATGTATTTTGGCCTCCTATAGCAAAACAAAGCCCTCCTATAGCATTTTAGGACAACGAGGAAAATGAATAAGAAAGATTTGGAAATGATGGGTGGATGTTGGAAATGGATGAGAGGGTGATGGATTGGCATGGCCTTGGTCCTTTTGGAGCATCTGAGAAAAGGAGGAGAAAGTCCAAGTTTGATTTCCTTTGACTAGTTTTTTGACTAGTGCTAACTTGTTTTTGTTGCTTGCAAAGGTTGCATAGCACATGCATTCATCAGAGAGAGATACATGGAGAAAATCTTTTTCTATTTTTTATTTTAGGCCTACTAGTTGTCTCAATGAAGTTTTCAACTAGTAGGTTTTCCTAGGTGCCTCAAAGGAGGTTTCCACCTAGGATATTTTCTTTTTCTCTTTTTTCCAACCCATTTACCACCTCATGGAGGTTTTCAATCAATGAGCCAATATCAGGTGCCTCAAATTAGGTTTTCACCTGAGATTTTATTTTTTCCTCTTATTATTTTTTTATATTTTTTCTATCCTACTCTACTTGAAAAAAAAAGTCTCTTTCAAATATAGGAATACTTCCAATGGAGCCATGTGCAAATTAAGATGAAATATAAACTGATGTGTAGGCTTGAAATATATGATTTGACATATACTTTAATTTTAGAGACCAAATGATTTGAAATTGACGATATCAAGCACAATTGAAGAAGAGAGTGATGCTCTATCTTGTTGATTTTATGGAACTAAACCTCAATATAAAATTGATGCCCTTGGTTCACTTGCTCATTTGGATAATTTTCATGTGTTCTTCTACCATGACATTCAAATATTCCTCATTTTGAATCTTATTCTCGTGAACACATGGAGGATCTAATGGTAAAGATGAGGGAACTTTCTCAATCTCTAATTCTGATGTCTGCTTTTGATAAAGTGCAACCCATGATTCTTTGGTCTTCTCATTTGAATATTCTTTTTTCTGTGTGTTGTCCTTCAATGGCATCAAGAGAATATATTTTTTTTGAATACTCTTCCTGAGCTAAGATGATACCATTGAGATCAAGAGGAGATGTTAGGAAGTGTTGTAACTCAACCTTGTAAGTGGGTTGAGTTACTTCCTTGTGTGGGTTTGGAAATGGTGGTATAGGTAGTTGAGTGAAAGTGGGTATTTGAGATGGATGTGGTTGGGGTTGTGGTTGTGGTGGAGGTCGATGGTAGGGATAACATGGAGTTGGGTATAGAAGATATTGAGTAAAATATAGAGGAAATTATGGATGGCTCCCATAAGTTCCTTTCCAACCTTGTTGCCAAGATTGGTTTTGGGGTTGAGATGGCCAAGTTGCCAAGGAAAGGGCGTGTTCCAATTACTTTGAGATGGATGTGCATAGCCTTGAAATTGTGAATTAGGTCTTGCATCATACTAGGTTTACAAGGCTTCCATGGTCCTCTTGGAGCTACATAACATAGTCACTTTGGTGATTGAATTGCTCCATTGTCCTCTTGGTAAAATTCCTTCAACCTTGGTAATGATGGGAAATATTTAACAACATGTGATTCTCCATGGACAACATAAATATTAGCATTTTCTTTTTCCTCATGTTGCATTCTCAAAATTTCTACTTGTTTCTTAGATTGCTAAGAATTTATGTTTTAAAGTCATCAAACAACTTTCAAAGTTTGGCTTGATTTGCCAATCTTGATGCTGATTTAATTACTCATTCCATTCCTCTTGATATGTGTTTGCATGTTTCACAAATTTCTTCAAATGATAATCGATATACATCACCTCTACCCATGAGATGAAGGAGATCAATCCACTCATCCCTAATTGTTCTAAGAGGGGTTTTAGCGTGTTAGATCCTAAATGATGTAATTTTTCCCTTTTAACATTATACACGAACTTTGTATTAGATCCTCAAGACTCTCATCTTCTTTTTGATTCATTCTAAATATTTCTTCTTTAAGATAACAATCTTTATATTTTTCTAGAAATATCTTTTGCATATCATTCCATGATCTTATTGAAGTTGTCCCTAAAATCATGAACCATTTAAGAGCTTTTTCCGTCAATGTTGTCAGAAACGATCTCAACTTTTGAGTGTTTAGTAAGTAACCATAAGATATACAAAGGATTTCAAATTCAAAGAGAAAGGTTTTCGAATCCTCTGACCTCATACCATGGAAGTTGAGAAGGAAAGATGGAGGGATACTCTTCATATGGACACTGATATCAATAACTTGAATGGGAAATCTAAGAGGATCTTGCTCATTAACATTATATCCATCCATTTATTCTTCCTTGTCTACCACCCCTCCTCCTTCTACCTTCTCTTCCACCTCTTCTTCTTCTACTTGAAAAAGTGGATGGTGATGTGGCTCTTATTGCAACACGTGAACAAGTGAGGGGGTTTGGTGTTGGAGAAGTAATTTTTTTTATAAAATGTTTTGAATGAGAATGCTAATGCTGTCTTTGAAATGAAATATGCCTAATGCAAATATATCTTTTGCTTTTGCAGAAAGTAAAATAAATGAATCAATTAGGGAAGAAAACAATGCATACTTTGACACCTCCCAGGCAATGACACCAAAAAGTGATGAGCCTCAGTATAGCAACAAGAATGCTGCAACTCCCAAGGGTACCAACTTTAATTATCAACCCGAGGTTCATACAAACTTAATAGGTATCGACACTATATGTGTAGCATAAAATGTGTCCTTATTTTGTTGATCTGATGTAATGGAATGAATGTCATGAAATCAAAGCCTAAAATAATTGCAAAAACAAAATTGTTACTCTATTTACAAGAAATGGAAATGCTACTTGCTTAACCTATAAATGCTAGCTAATCAATTCATAGAAGGATAAAGGTTAATCTACTTGCACAAAGAAAGCTATTTTATCTTGCATAATTCATCAAGTTACCAATCAAAATTTCATGTACCATCTACCTAGTTCACACTTGCTTGTAAATCAATAACCTACTTGCATCATACTTGTGATAAAGAAACTAAGTCTACTCTGTCTTTGCAGTGACTAAAAGAAAGGGTTGGGGTGGCTTAGGTTCTTACCCTGATCATAAAATCATGTCTGAGAGTCATTATTAATTTAGACTAAGTCACAGTTGCAGTGGAGATCAAAACTGATGAAGGAAAGTGGTGTTACAAGTTTGCTATAGGAAGGGACAAATTTTCTACAAGAGGAGACATAATTGCTACAGGAGGAGATAAATCACCGAATGACCAAATAAATCAAATTAAAATGGGATGGGATGAATTTTTTTATTGATTAGGATTTTGTAGGTCTCCATTCCAAGTAGAATCACTCTAAAATACCATTTTTCACATGTGCTAAAAAATAGAAAAATATTACAAGTCTAAAATATGGAAATTCGAGAACTAGTGAGCTAATTAACCTATCAAATTCCTAACCTAATCAAGTGATAATGCAATGGGGTAAATTTTTCTATTGAATTGAAATTTTTTATGATATAATTCAAGTGGAATCAACTCAAATGAAGCTCATTAACATGTTCTAAAAAATGTCAGAAAAATACTACTATATGCTACAAGGGACTTCCAAAATTTTTAGATTTGTGAATAAGTAAACTAATCCAAGTAGCTCAATGATGACTATGACCTTCAAAATATGTTCTAAGAATGAAATAATACTTGTGACTATGTAAATAACCTGTATAAGAACTCCCTTCAACCATTTAACCCAATCCCATAGCAAAATAAATCATCAATACTAAATGTAGAAATAGGAAAAACAAGAACAAGAGATGCATGTGAACAATAAGTGAAAAGAAGAAAAGTAAATTATAAAAAAAAGCTTTGATGCTTCTGAGATGGCCAAGCCCAATGATACTCAGAGTTCTATGAAGGAGACCAAGCTTTAGAAGCTAAAAATGGCACCAATATTCATTATTTGAATCAATCTACGTACATCCTTTCTAGAAATGAAAGTGGAGCTGCAAAAATACAAGTTTTCTCCACAAGAAGACTAAAAAGTACATGCATCGAGAGGAAGATTTGAATTGGTACTTATACAAAATGATGAGGAATAATTCTCCGTGAATGGAGGAAGATTTCCCCTCCAAAATCTCTCAAATAGTGGATCTGGTTCCCAACATTAGGATTCTGCATTAAATGACAAATAACACATTCCTAGGTTTTTTTCAATCATTGGAGCCCTAGAATTTGTCAATAATTTCAAGAGATTTTATTAGTTTATTATCCAATATCGATCTTCCTCTAGTAGGGAGCAAGTCTCTAGATTATATTCTCCTCCAAATCTTCATAATCTGCCTAATATTCTCACATTATTCTTCAAAAATAAATAATATTAGGCACAAATATGCAAATATCTCTAAACCTTCTATTAAAGCTAGAAATATGTTATATAATGCAAAAAGAGAGGTTTAATGTGCTGAAGAATGGTCAGGTGGGCCTTAATTTATGTCTAATTTGGAGGCCATCAACAAGACCAAAATAATTTTTTTATTGACATAGTAATTTTAAATTCTATGATATCGTAAAAAGGGAAAAACACTAGAGAATTTCAAATAAGAGTTGCAATTACAGACATTCTTTAAATATTTTTTCATGAATATGGAAACCAAGAGGTTGAGGAATAAATCCTAGATGAAAAGAAAATAAACCCATGTCTAACAACTATATAACCTAGAGTAAGAACTCTGGAATCCTGAGAAAAGTGACAAATGGCTCTAAGATATACTACTGGTTACCTAATAAGGTAAAAGAGAGTTAGCCAATAATTACAAAAAACTTTGAAAATATCAAATGAATTTAGTGTTCTCCTGCTAGAAATTAGTTATCTTGCATAACTAGTAGGACGATCTGAATGCGTTTCTGGAAAAGAACAATAAACAAAGTTTAAATAAATGTATATTGACCTCAAGACTAGAACAAAATTAATTGATAAAGTCTACTGTAATAACTGAGCATATGCCCGTAATTAATTATTTCAGAAAAGAAAAGAAATGAAATGTGAATCAATACTGTAATGAAAATTTGTTCAAGATTATAACACAAATTTTATCAGTAGTTTGTGATACAACCAACTTTTTAACCCTGTAAATGTTCATTTAGAACTCAAAGAACAAGTATTTCTTTTGTATGTTGAAACCCTAGGGTTTGACAGGAAGGAGGATATACTTTCTTACAACCCTAATGGAATTAATGAAAAACAAGTATTAAGAAGCAAAATCCTTCATAATGAAAGCAAAGTTTAGGAAAATTCAACAATGGATGTAACGGTCGTAAGCCATCTGGGACTAAATATTAAATTACCAAATGAAGTATGGTAGAAAAGAACAAAGTACTAAATACATACAACATGTAAACTCTCGATATTGAGGAAACTCTATTATATTCTTTTAATAATCCATGGGCTATTTAAGTATTAATGGTCTTAAAGGAAAATAACTTTTACAAGAAGGGTATTCACATTTGAAACCAAATTTATTTTAAGTATTAATGCTCTTAAGACATGCTATTGTACCAATAGTCAAGTATATATATAGAGAGAGAGTGCTATACCTATTTTAAGAATTTTATATATAATATTTTCATGAAAATAAGAAAAAGAGAATAGTAAAGACTAGTAGGTGTTATAAGGACGGGAGGTGTTATAAGGAGGGGAGAGGGAGGGGATGTGAATTTTAAAATAGTTTCATATGCCTATTGAAGAACTATGGTGATATTACAGATTCTATGTATGGTCTAGATGGACATCTTTATTAAATATTTAAAAATAATAATAATTGGGTGTTATTAATGTTATTGTAAGTGGGGTCATTATAGGTATTCACATGCATGAGAATTGGATTTGAGAAAAGCATCATATCACAGAGGCTTCACTGGGGTAGAAATACCATACCACGTGGGTTCATATTGGGCAAAAAATGATATAATATAATGGGGGATATATAGGGGGTAAAGGGTTTTTATATTGACAAGTATAAAAAATATAGCTGAAATTTAATGAAAAAATATAAAGGGGAATAAAATATGTTAATGAAAAAATGGATACCTACAATATCTAGAGAAAATAGGGGTTTTTTTAAATTGGGAAGGTCTATTGAGTTCTTATTGGTAGGAGGTTAAGTAATGTGATTTTAACAAGTATTTCCAAGACGTAGTCAAATTAAGGGCATTTTTAAATATGCCACGAACACATGTGATATGTCATAGGCTCATTAAGTGAAGCCCCCCTGCATCATATGCATAAGTGTTGCAGTTGGAAAGTACCAATGTTAGATGGTTGTCTTATTGTATGCTCAAAATTGGTATCACATTTAATATTAGGCATTGTTTCATCATGTTAAAATCTTTGGTAAAAAAATATAGAACTCATAAATCCCCCTAAAACTTGAAAATGTGGGTGGACATTTTCTATTTGAAGAAGAGAAGAGATGATGATGGCTAATAGTTATGAGTAGAGAAATAATGCAATCATGTAGAGGGCATATTTTAAGGATGCAACCATGGAGACAACTAGCCATGTTGCATTTTAATTGCAAGTAACTATTTGTCCAAAGGAAAACAATCGATGGGGTTAACACAAATATTTTAGGTCAAATTTTAAATGTTTATGGGTTGGCATGGAAGAAAACAGGTTGTTACATTATCTCAAAATAAAATTACAAAGACATATTTTAATTTAAACAAGATTTGTCAATTATCATATATTTTCCCTTGGAAGGATCATATGTCATTTAACCATTGAGAAACATGGAAGAAAATTTGTAGAATCTTCTATAAATGAAAAATAGAAACATGAAAACAAAATTGCAAGTGCTTCTCCCAATGAAGCAATATTTATTAGAAGTATTTGATCTTCTAAAAATGAAAAATTGTCCTCTATCCTTTGTGAAAGGCAGGCTTAAGATGAAGTTGGATGAATATTTTCATAAGTTCTTACATGATTGTAATTATGGATTCAAACATAAGAGGCTTATTTAAAGTAGTGAAGTGTGATGAATACTAATGTTCCAGAACTCTTCCAAGGGCTTAATTGGATTGAAACATGTCAATGAATCCTGTTAGTGTCAGTATCTTCACACTTCCATCAGTGATCAAATTGCTCTTTTGCACACATATTAGGTGTCTCATCCGATCAGCTGCATTCCATTAGGTCATGGATCATCTGATGGTAGTGGTTTCATGTCAATTTTCCTCATGACATTCACTTGCTGACCTGTTCACACATTTTTTTAGTCATTTACTGTCATCCTGTTTCATTTCATTTATAAAAATCAGGTTTTAGGGTTTCAGTCTCATTAGGTATTAGGGTTTCACCATGTCAAATGTCCAAAAAATCATTGATGAATAATGGTCAACAGACACTTGAGGAAGACAATAATTATCAGAAAGCTTTAAATTTCATAATTTGTAAATTTAATAAGTTTTTCACCTCAAACTCAGTTTGAGGTGAAAACAGAGCATTGGTTTACTATTTGTAAATTTTATGGTTCCTATATGTAATAAGTGTTCATAAGCTGCTCCTGGTCACATTGCCAACTCCTGCCACTGCAAAGTCAAAGCATTCAAAACATCAGTCTATCAGATTTCAAGGAAAAAGGGTCAAGCATCCACAACTAAAAAATAGAGCATTTGACAAAGCCCAAGAACTTTATAAAGTGGGTTTTGATTAATGAAAAATAAAAAAAGTAAAAGCTATAAAAAGGTCATCCATGTGTTATCTCACTCCATTGTTGAATTTGTAAGTGCTAAGGAGAGCAAAAAACACGATTTTGAGTGTTATTGAGCGAAGGGAAGAAATTATAGCAGTTTGTGGAAAAACAGAAGGCGCTGCGCACTTGGCCTGTAGAGTTCTCACAGTTGAAGATTGAACGGGCGCTGCGCATACAAAGAGCGCTACGCACCTGAGAGGCAACGTTGCGCACCTGTCCACTGAGCTTCAAAACAACTCAAGTCACCCTAATTCACTTCAAATTCCTTAATTGGCCTCTCATCAAGTAAGTAAAGCCTCCCACCTAGTTTAGCAAGGGTTTTTCATCAATTGTGGTGATTTTCATATCTCAAAAAACTAAACCCTAGCTATCCTCCAAACTGTCTCATATATTTGCAAAGGGTACTTGTTTTATGCTGTTTCTATTCCCTTAATCTATTTTCCCTAAACCCCATTCCCTTAATCTATTTTCCCTAAACCCCATTCCCCTAATCTATTTTCCCTAAACCCTAACCCTCCACATATAAACCCTTCTACATACTATTCCTAGAGCCCTATACACTATTCCCAAACGCTAACTCCCACATCCTATTCCTTCACTACATTCACTTCATTATCAAACCCCTCATTCGACATTCATAATACCATCCACTCTCCTCATTTCCCAAAAGAAAACCTTCGTCCTAGCATTCACTTCCTTATACACACTAGTTACCTCATATTTCAAAATCTCTTCATACTCATCTTCTTTCACTTCAAATTCATAAGCATGGAGACAGATTCAGATTATGAGAGGGAAGAGGAAACTCTCAGTGATTCTTCCAGAGAAGCTCATGTACCAAGAAATCCACACAAAGGAGGAAATATCATCTGGGAGGAGCCCACTACTCTTACAGAATTACTTGCTTTCCCTCTTGCTGTAACTAGCTTTAAACACCAACCTTGTTATCAGTTTTTTGAAATGGTAGAGAGGGTGAAATTTCATCATGAGCTTGCTAGGTTGTTTGTTATGCATCTCCACAATGGCTAGGTAAACCTTGCTGGTGTATCTTTCACCTTGACACCTGCCACCATTTCAGCAGCAACAAGCATCCCCAATGTAGGTGAAAAATGGAATAAGGGGCAACATATGGGCAGAGAACATTATGAGCCTTATATTAAGGCTAGATATCATAAGCAAATCAGCAGGGTTTTTCCTTTCAAATACTTGTATAACACTTATGCTCCTCTCATGAAACTCATCATCAAGTATTTCACCTGTGAAGGAAGGTTTTCCCGCCTATATACATATCATGTCAGTGTAAGGACTCTGGACACCACATATCTCCACAATGGTATGATATTGTCCACTTTGGGCCTAAGCCCTCATGGATTTGCTTTTGGACTTACCTCAAAAGGCCTCATACCAATGGAAATATTTGTCCATCCTTATATACCCATGATCCTCCCCACCTCTAGTCAATGTGGGACTTTGGTCGTATACCCAACAATCCTCCCCTCGAACAAAGGACCATCGAGCCTCCCCTCAAACAATTATCCATCCGTCCACTCTCTACCACCGAGGATTCTCCGCTCCAATGCGTTGGAAGCACACGCCTTACATGGAGCACCACCTGCCTCGAGAGCTTGCTCTATCCCAGGTCATCTCCTCTTCACCGTGTTGGGACCAGGACACGTCCATGAAGAATTCGGAGCACACCACCTGTCTAACCGAGCTCATCCACGGATCCCATCGTGATATTACCGGGGCCCACCACCTTTGTTCGGTATTCCGAGGACTCGTCCACTTGGCTAACTTCGAGGATTCATCCACTTGGCTAACTTCGGGGCATGGCTCCGATACCACTTGTAAGGACTCTGGACACCACATATCTCCACAATGGTATGATATTGTCCACTTTGGGCCTAAGCCCTCATGGATTTGCTTTTGGACTTACCCCAAAAGGCCTCATACCAATGGAGATATTTGTCCATCCTTATATACCCATGATCCTCCCCACCTCTAGTCAATGTGGGACTTTGGTCGTATACCCAACAGTCAGATTGTTGATGCATTTCACAAGAGTGAGGATGATGAGCCTCCCATGCTTTATATGTAGGAATATTGAGAATATGGCTCTCTATGTGTAGAGGAAACCTTTTCCTCAACAATTCAACAACATTTACCACTTCTCACTGATTAAAATTGTAGTCTTGCATCAGCTAAGCTTGCTAATCATACCATGGGATAACTTCATTACCCATGAGATTTTCAAAGGCCCTTAGGTGATTCCATCAGTGCCTGAAGAGGAAGGAGGGCCATCATGATAGCCAGGTGTTCATGAGACTGAAACTACAGGTGTGCCAGTGTTTGTCACCTATGAGAGAGGCACTAGGAGGCTTTTTTCTATTGCCAGGCGAGTACTATTTCCACCAGGGGTGGAAGGGGTCTCGTTTTCTTCACCAGACCACAGATAAATGTTATCTTCAACGAAGGTGAAAGGGGCTTTGCCTTCTTCTCCAGCTATACAGGTTGGCCAGAAATCAAAGAGAAAAGACAAAGGGAAACAAAAGATGCATGAGGAGGTCCTTCTTGAAGGGCAAGACAGAGATTTTATTTTGATTGAGGAAGATGTCACTGATTTGGGCTCTCAAAGCTCAAGACTCAAGGACAGGATTATCAAAGAGAAGGATGCTGAAATACATGCCTTATCACTTGATCTTGAGAGGGCCAAATGGATCATAAATTTTCTTGAGCAAGAAACAAGCAACTGATAGATAAGAAAGCTATTATGGACCTGCAAATGATTAGGGAAAATAGGTAAATGATAAAGAAGAGAAAGATCAAGATGACCTCCCTTGAGCAAGAAATTGAGGATGATCGAGAATCATGGTTGGAGAGGGTGAACATTCACCATGAGAAGATTCTTGAGAAAGCCAACAAAGAGAAGAAAATGTTGCACCATATGGCCTATCATTACTTAACCTGGAACAAAATTTTGAATACAAGAGTGAAGAGGTTAAAGGCTAAGCTAAAAAGAGATTTGAGGAGCAAAAAAGAGCAAGATAAATTCAAGATCTTGGCTGAAGCATTATTGGCTCATCAAAGCACTTAAAAAGGGTCAATCATGCCAAATTTCAAGAAATTTGGAGAAATTTTTGTCAATTTTGAAATTTTTAATGTAAAAAACAAGTTTTTTCGGTGGCGCTGCGCTTTTGTTGGGGGCATCCATTTGCAAAAAAGTTTATATTTTTGGAATCAACATGGAAAAATATGGAAGCTCAGAAATGGCTGAGAATTTTGGACAAGTTCTAGGTCTCCAAAAGGGCAAAAAACACCCAAAAAGTGCCCTCTTTGCCACTTTTTTGCCACACAGGAAGCAGTCTTGGGAGAATCAATTTTTGGAGGGGCAAATGGACTCCAAATTCAGAAATTCAAGTTGTTCCAGAAAGTAGACTCACCAAGCTTTCCAACGAGCTATCCTGCACCTGATTTGGACTCCGGGAAGCCTTCCAAAATTTTCCTAGAAAAAGCACTGCACATAGGATCAGTGGCGCTGCGCATAGGATGAATTTTGCCAGTTTTGCCTGATTTTCCAGATTTCGCCTAGTTTTCTCTACAGTTGAATTTTTCTTCTTCTCTTGGTGAAATTAGCATGGTAAATGATGTAATTTGATGTAATTATGGATGTAAAACACTTAATAGGGTAGATACATCAAGTCAAAGGTGGTTTTGAGTTGAATGAATTGGTTTCTTTGGTTTTAGAGGCAAGCTGTTCCACTGCCTATATTCCTGTTTTTAGTTTAGATATGGTTGAAACCACCCCTTTTCTCATGGATTCGACCCTCACAGCTAGCTAGAGTAGTTTCCTTGCCTATATCATGTACTTTTTGATTCATTTGTAAAGGTTGGACTTTGGCAGAAGTGTTGGACTCACTGAACATTTTGTATCAGCAGTTGGCAAGGAATAAAACCAGGTTTCACAGTTATTTTTGTGGGATTCTTGTGAGAGTGAGTTTATGTATTGTTTCTTCTTTGTAATGAGTTTTTCTAATGTTTTATATGTGTCCACATCTCTATATTTCTTCTAAACTAAATGAATCAAGGTGAATAGACAAAATACACTAGATTTACTATGCTTTGTCTTGGGAATGCATTTATGTTTCAATGTTTTCACTGTTTGAACATGATTCATAGCTTATTATGCCCTCCTCAACTCATCAGCTGTCTTACTCTACCATCTCAAATACTTTGCTAGTACATAAGCTCTTATCTACCCTGCCCCACAGGACATGACTATGTTCCTAAGTTGATTTCCTGGATCCAATCTGCCTTCTCCAATTGATCCAGCAACCAAAACTAAAAATCAAACCAGAAACCCTAATTTTCTACACCTAGCCTAAAATCAGCATTCATTTCAGTCATCTCAAGCCCTAGTTGCCATATTCTGATTGAGATTAACAAGGAGAGAGCCCTCTCCCAACCTGGTTGGGCTAGCTACTAGGTTAAGCGTGGTTTGATGTTACCCTAGACCTGCCTTCCTTCAGCCTGAGGTAGATTTAGGCACTAACAAATCCCAAGTTGCACTTGGTCACAATAGCATGGGTATGTTATAGCTATTTATTATCTTTTCAAATACATGAATAATTGCTTGTTCCAATTATAACATTAAGTTACTAGTTAATATATAATATGACATTTGTTATCGCCCTATGTATGCAAGCATGGATTCACTCTTTTTCTTTCAACTCTAGCCAATCATTCTAGTGATTGAGAAGAGAGACTGGAGAAAGATTTGATTTATATAGATTCAACAAGTGGAGTCCTTGTTTTCCCTTTCAATCCTATATTGATGAGAGCTATTGAACCAAACATGTTAGAGATTTGAAAAGTGACATCGAAGAAAGGTTTGAAATATATAAGATATAGGAAAGTGTACAAGGTGTTGGGAATCATGCTAGGGATTGGGGTAAAAATTATATTCTTCCAAGATCTCTAATACTAGACAAGGAGAACTTGTTTCTACGCAAAAAAAAATCAAACACAAAAACTAAAATATATACTATTCATCATAAATGGTTAAAAAACTTACTATGATCACTCTTCCCTCTTCTTCTAGGAAATAAAATAAAATAATAATTATAATAATAATATATTAAAGTTGGGTTAATTGCACATATATATTACATGGAATCAACTACATATGAACATCTTGAAACAAAAAGCCTTGACACAAACTTAATCAGGGTATTTAAAGGTTCGACCAGTTCAAGCCCTAACTCCCTATGTCTCAACATCGTTGGGAACATGCAAAGAAAAATAGAGAAAGAGAAGACTGCTTTGATACCGCTGATCTGAAATTAAACATGAATGCAAAAAATTATAGATATAACCATGAATACAGAGATGCAACAAAAATAACACTTCATTTCATTAATATCAAATACTGAAATATGTTTACAAATAGAATGGAAATAAAACTAGCTCGGGTGATGGTATCTTATCTTTGAGAAGAGATGTAGCATCTACATGCCTCTGACTTGTGTTATAATGTGGTTCAAAGGCCTATTTATTATTGAGAAATAGTGGAAAAACCTAAACATCCAAATTTAACCTAACCCTAGGAGATGAAGCACCAAAACTATGGGCCCCGTTTGGGTAAATTGGTACATCAACTTCCTGGGGTCATAACTTTGGCATACGATCTTCGTTTAACACGCATAATACCTCGTTACAAATATCTATCTTAGGGCTACAAATTTTAAATAAAAAACATAAGACTCATGTTTGCCCATTCTTCCCAAAAAATGTCGTTTAGGGCCTCAAAACGTCTTCAGAATTTCAGGACCCAAAAAATTACCAAAAATAGTAAATTGTGCTATAATCAAGTAAATAGAAAATTTGAAAGAGATAATGGTGGGGGTCCAAGTGGAATAGGCTGACAGCCACCAATATCCACTTGGATCAGTCCCCCCCCTTAGGAAGCAATGGTCCCCATTGCGTTGAGTGCCTCCATGAGATGGGGAAACTTCTGCAAAACTTGGTTACTGGTGAGCCACTTGCCTTGGTGCAGAAGTTGGTCAACTTTTTTAACCCGATATAAATGGATCCTTTGTTCGAGAGTGCTCTTGATTTGCGTGTCCAAGATTTGATTAGTTGTGGTCTGTTCCATGCAGTTTGGGTTTAGCTCTCTTGGGGTGAGTTGTTTTGCAATGTCAGATGTATCCAACAATGGTAGAAAGTATGGCTGAAGGTGATCTACATTGAACACTAGGTGTAGACCAAGGAAAGGTGGAACGTTGAGCTCGAAGGAATTATCTTATATAACCTTGGTGATGGTGTATGCTCCATATTGGAGTAGGCGAAGCTTGTAGTAGGGTATATCAAGGCGCTCCTTTTGCAAATGTAGCCAAAATTTGTCGCCCAACTAGAACTTATGCAACACTCAATGTTGATCATGGCATTTCTTGTACTTAGCATTGGCTATGTCCAATATAGCCTGGACCTACTGGCAGATGTGCTGGATGCACTCAATGGAGTTGTTAGCCCTGTTGGCTTTAGACTAGACGTGAGCCAAATCTGCCTGAGTGGCTGTAAATGGTATGGCCACATTAATGGGACATAATGGATGAAATCCTAGCCCTACCTGAAAGGAGTTGTGGCCTGTTGAGATATGGAGAGCTCTATTGTAGTTGTGCTGGACATAGGTGAGGTTGTCATCCCATATGCATGGATGCTTCGAGTTGTACATGCGCAAAATGTGTACAATCATCCTGTTGAAGACCTATGTTTGGCCATCAGTTTGGTGGTGGAAAGCCGTGGAATTAGTAAGTTTGGTGTCCAACATCGACCAGAGACTTGACCAAAATTCACTTAGGAATCTAGTGTCCTGATTTGAGACAAAAAATTGTGTGATCCAAAAGTGTACCCACACTCGCTCAAAGAAGAGATTAGCAGTGGCCTCTACTATGATACTCTTCTTGTAGGTCACCATAATTCCCATCTTAGAGAATCTATCAATGACCAAGAAAACTCAGTTGTTGTCGTGCATAGTAGAAGGAACGCCCGACATGTAATCCATGGAGATGGATTCCCAAGGTGGACTAGGAGTAGGCATATGAGTATATAGGCCTTGCTTCTTGATGGTTGGTTTGGAAATGGAGCAGGAAGTGCAAGATTGAATGTACTTCCCAACATCCTAATGAAGGTTCGGCCAATAAAAATACTTATGTAATATTTCCACATTTCTCTACTCTGAAATGTCCAGTGACCCGACTGTAGTGTGCCTCCCAAATAATTTTGGCACACTTGCTTGAAGGAACATAGATGTGTCCTAGGTTGCATAACAGTGCATCTCAGAGGTTAAAATTTTGAACTTTCTTACCTTCTAGGAGTGTCTCATATGTACGACTGAATTCTGGATTGCTTTTGTACAAGTGTGGCTACCCCAAAGTCTCATGCCCACAGGAGTCGAACACAATGATCAGCACAATGATGGTGGTCGACTAAGGTAGTCTGCAATAATATTGGTGATTCCCTTATGTAATTAATGCTCAAATGGAATCATTGCAGGTATGTGGACCATTTATGATGGTGATCGTTCTGCAATTTCCCTTGTGTTTGTATGAACTACTGGGGTCGGTGGTCTGTGTGGATGACCATTTTATTCCCCAGAATGTAATGCTTCCATTGAGGGAAGACCTACACAATGGAATACATTTATTTTTCATATATGGGATACTTTCAGACTATGCTTGAAAGTGTCACACTGTGGTAAGCCACTGGATTCCCCTGCTGAGTAAGAAATTGTACCAATAACATAGTCGAAGGTATTTGTCTCAATCTCAAATGGTTGTTGTAGGTTCGGTAATGTGAGCAGTGGTGAAAAGAAGAGGTGATGATTCAACTCGATAAACACCTTCTTTTGGGTTTCAAACCAAAATAAATTTGCTTTCACTCTGCACATGGTGACTTGACTTAAAGGCCAAGTGATATGAGAGAACCCCAACATGAACCTGTGGTAGAAATTGGCAAGACCCAGAAATATGCGGAGCTCTATTAGAGTGGCTGAGGTTGCCCAATCTCGAATGACTTGTATCTTGGCTGGGTCCACATGCACACCCTTCTTATCAATGATGTACCCCAGATATTGAACTTGGGTCATGCCAAGAGTGCATTTCTCCAAATTGGAACACAACTTATGTTATTGCAGGGTTTGGATGACCTATCGAATATGGTGGAGGTGCTCTTCCCAACTTTGGCTGAAGATCAAGATTCCATCTAAATACACCACCATGAATGCATTGGTGAAGGGTTGCAAGATGTTTTCAATCAATATCATGAAGGTTGCAGGGGCATTCTTTAGCCCGAAAGGCATGAACAATCATTTGAAAAGGACCTCCTTGGATTTGAAGGTAGTCTTCCACACATCAGAGGGTTCGATAGGAACTTGGTGACAAAAGGACTTCAAATCAATTTTTCTAAAATATTTGGCCCCCTTGATTTGGTCTAAAAGGTCATCAATTTGTGGGACTGGGTACCTATTCTTTATAATGATCTTGTTCTGCGCCCGATAATCAATACAGAGTCTCCGGATCCCATCCTTCTTCTATACCAATACAATATGGCTTCCACAGACTGATGATATTAGCTTGATGTGCCCTTTCTACAACAAATCCTGAATCTGCCTCTTGATCTCATCATTCTCCAAAACAGAGCATCAATAGATCGGTTCATTGGGTAGTGGTGTGCTTGGGGTCAGATCAATAGAGTGCTTGACCTAACAGTGCATAGTCACCCCCGTAGGTGAGGATAAAATGTCCTTGTGCTACTCCATGACCTTGTCCATATGCTGCTGCTGTGTGGAGGAGCCCTATCTAGAAGCCGTGACCAAAATCTTCTTCTTTCCCTGAGGATGAATCATAAGGAAAAAAAAAATTTAGGTATATGAAATGATCTTATTGCATTGCTTTGCAGTGATAAAGGAGATGGCGATAGGCGGGGCTACCTCTGGTATCTTGAACAATTTATTGCCCAAAGTAATAATCATAGAGTGAGTTCTAGACTCATATACAACATGTGGCTTCTAAAATTGTGGTTGTTCTAATAATACATCACAAACTTCAAGAGGGGAAACATCACACAGTACCTCATTCGTGAATGGCTTCATGTTGTAGGGAACAAAACAACGTTGGCTTATGCAGAGATCTCGTCCTTGGTGAAGCCACACGATGGTGTACGAATATGGATGTGTTGTAGTTGGTAGGCCTAGAGGCTTCACAACCTTTGCCGAAATGAGGTTCTTATGGTTCCCACTATTGATAATGAATTACAACAGAGAACCCTTCAACCACATTTGTGAGTGTAAGGGGCTCATTCTTTTGGATCTTTGTGGTGGCCATGGTGGCACTGGGCTCCACATCAATGATCTAATTCCCTTTGTCATTCCCCTTCTCGGGTTTTGACTCAGAGTCAAAACATGAGTCTAATTCAGAAGCCTTCAACTCAGCCACTAGTGACTACTTGGCCCAACACTCACTCATGTTGTGAGTGGAGCTCTTATTTAACTCATACCATTTTCCCATGTCCTTCTTTGTCTTCAGGGTTTTGTTCTTTTCATGTGGCTTCAACAGGTTGTCCTAGGTCGCACCGCCTTGGCTTTGTATTTTTCTTTGTGATTTTGGGGCGCCTTTCCCTTGCTTCAGATTTGCAGATCCAAAGTCTCTCTTCTTCTATATAAACTTCTACTCATTCTTGAAGGCGTATCGGTATGCTGTGCTGAGCGATGAGATGTCCAGGAAATCCATCTAGTCCTGGATGTACCTATGTAGGCAACCACAATACATGAGTACTAAATGTCTCATAGAATCATTGATACCCAACTTGATGCAAAGGGTATGAAGAGCATTGGTAACTCTGGCAAGTCTTGGTCCCTTCCCTGCTGCAGCATAGTCAACTTTATGTATTTATCATCACAGCTCCGGAAAGCGTAGTACTACTCCTTGATGGCGTCGCAGAATGAATTCCAATTGGGTATGACTGAAAATAGTGAGGGTGTAATTTTGTAGGTTTACCACTACTCCTTGATGTGGCAGACGATTTTGAGAAGTGAAAAAGTAATCTTTTCCCTGAAAAAGTAATCTTTTCCCGTCTGGAAAAATAATGAACAGAAAAATATCCTTCTAGAAGATTTACCATTTATCTATGACGTCTGCATCTATCTCACCTTCAAATATTGGGATTTCAAAGTTAACTTGTACCTTAAAGGGTGTGGTGCTTCTAGAGTAGCTGTTGGAAGGAGTCGCCTTTAGGTAGTTGCCGAAGGATCTGGTAAAATTTTTCCATCATTGTGTTCCTCTGTCGCTCGAGGGCTTCTTCGAGCAAGATTTTGAAATTATCTCTCACCCCCTCATCTTTCTTCTCTTTCTCCATGGGAGGCCGTCGGGATTTTTGAGGCTGTTCTTGCAAAGGTTTGACTAGTTCGAGCCCTAACTCCTTATATCTCGACCTCGTTGGGGACATGCAAAGAAAAGAAGAGAAAGAGTAAACCGCTTTGATGCCACTGATCTAAAATTAAACAGGAAGGAAAAAAATTATAGATATAAACATGAATACATAGATGCAACAGAAATAACACTTCATTTCATTAATATCAAATACTGAAATATGCTTACAAATAGAATGGATATAAAACTAGCTCGGGCGATGGTATTTTATCTTTGAGAAGAGATGTAGCATCTACATGCCTCTAACCTGTGTTTTAATGAGGTTCGAAGGCCTATTTATTATTGAGAAATAATGGAAAACCCTAAATATCCAAAAACCTAACCCTAGGAGATGAAACACTAAAACTATGGGCCCCATTTGGGTAAATTGGTACATCAACATCCCGGGGTTGTTACTTTGGCATAAGATCTCCGTTTGACTCAAAAAATACCTCAATATAAATAAATATCTGAGGAATACAACTTTTGAAGACAATTATTTAATGGTTTTCCCAAAAACCATCGTTTAGGGCCTTAAAACAGCTCCGGAAGTTCAGGGCCCAAAAAACAGCCAAAAATAGTAAACCGTGCTACAATTAAGGAAACTGGAAAACTAAAAGAGATAATTGTGGAGGTCCAAGTGGAATAGGAGGGTGGCCACTAATATCCAACTGGATCATTACTCCCCCCTTAGGAAGCAATGGTCCCCATTGCGTTGAGTGCCTCCATGATATGGGGAAACTTCTACTGAACTTGATCCCCAGTGAGCCACTTGACTTGGTGGAGGAGTTGGCCAATTTTCACAACTCGATATAAATGAATCCTCTATTGGTGAGTGTTCTTGATATGCATGTCCATGATCTGATCAGTTGTGGCCTGTTACATGCAGTCTGAGTTTAGCTTTGTTGGGGTGAGTTGTTATGCAATGTCAGATGTGTCCAACAATGGTGGAAAGTATAGTTGAAGGTAGTCTACATTGAACACTAGGTGAAGAACAAGGAAAGGTGGAATTATGAGCTTGAAGGAATTATCCCCTATAGCCTTGGTGATGGTACATGGCCCATATCGGAGCGAGTGAAGCTTGGCGGGGTCTAACGAGGCGCTCCTTTTCCAAATGTAGCCAAACATTTTCGCCCAATTGGAACTTGTGTGACACCTAATGATGATCATGGAACTACTTGTACTTAGCATTGGCTCTGTCCAATATATCATGAATCTGCTAGTGGATTTGTTGAATCCACTCAATGAAATTGTTAGCTTTGTCGTCTTCGGACTAGAAGTGAAACAAATCTGCTTGAGTGGCTGCAAATGGTATGGCCATATCAATGGGACATAATGGATGAAATACCAGCCCTACCTAAAAGGGGATGTGGCCTGTTGATATATGGAGAGCTCTATTGTAGCTGTGCTAGACATAGGGGAGGATTTAATCCCATGTGCATGGTGACTTTGAGTTGTACATGCATAGAATGTGTATGGTCATTTTGGTTACAACCTCTATTTGGCCATCAGTTTGGGGGTGGAAAGCTGTGGAATTAGTAAGTTTGGTGTCCAAAATCGACCAAAGACTTGACCAAAATGCACTTGGGAATCTACTTTCCCGATCTAAGAGAATGGACCATGGGATGCAAAGTGTACTCACACTCGCTCAAAGAAGATCTTAGCAGTGGCCTTTGCTGTGATACTCTTCTTGCAGGATACAATAATGACCATCTTAGAGAATCTGTTAATGACCAAAAAAACACAGTTGTTTCATACTTAGTAGAAGGAAGGCACAACTTGTAATCCATGGATATGGTTTCCCAAGGTTGACTAGGAGTAGGCAAAGGAGTATATAGACCTTGATTCTTGATGGTTGGTTTGAAAATGGCAGAGGCAGTGCAGGATCGAATGTACTTCCCAACATCCTGATGAAGGTTCAGCCAATAAAAATACTTTTCCAGTACTGCCACTATTTTCTCTACTCCGAAATGTCCAGCGAGCCGACTGTAGTGTTCCTCCAAAATCATCTTGGCACGTGGTGGGCTCCAGTATTGTAGCAATAATGCTACAACTCCTGGAGCTTCCTTCTCTAATTTTATCAACCCGGTAGTTCGTAACAAACTTGGAAGCGACAGTGCTGTATGCACAAGTACTAGCTCTTGTCGCAGCTGTCACTTGGTCAGCTGGCACAAGTCCACTAGGGGCTCAAGCCAACTTCTATGAGCTCTCAGAAGAAGCTTTTTAACCGATGGACGAAAGCTAACTCAAAGGAAGCTAATCTATTTGTAGAAAGGAACTGAAAGCCAACAAGAAACGCAAACCCTAACAAACCCTAATTCTACCAGCTAGTCCTACTGATGCAAAGGTGGGAATGCAAATTACTGAAAGAGATGCCATTACTTCTAGGGAGGTGAGGTGCATGTGTCTAGACTAATTTGATCTGAAGAGAACACTTTTTGTATTTTTGTTTCAATTTGTTGGAATTATTATGCATGTGCTTCTAACTGGATCTTTACTGTGCAGGGGTAGATCAAGGGGGAAATGCTTGGAAGAGGTCAGGAAGGCTCAGAGAGGGTCTAAGGAGTCCCTAACATCCTTTCAGAGAGTTTCACAAAGTTTGGATGCCAAGCAACCATGTTTATGAGCTTCTACAGGAAGTCTGCAGGGGTTCTACAGGATGTTCAGAATTTCTACAGGAAGTTCAGTAATTCCTACAGGATGTTCTACAATCGGATTTTTGGGTGATGGGTGAGTGGAAGAGGCTGCGTGGATGGATAAGGAGGTAGGAGAGGGGTTTGTAATGGCTTAGGGACAGAGAGATGAGATGAAGAGGGGGTGTGCAAAGCTAGGTTGTCTTGAAGAGGGCAGAGGGAATGGAAGGCAGAAGAAGGTAGAATAACGAGGGTAATAGAATAGTTGAGAGACAAGGGGTCTTATTGGAAGATGAGTAGTTGGTCTGGGCATGACTTAGAAGGACAAGAGAGTGAGGGAGTAGCACTGCACAGTGTAAACGAAACAAATCATCCACGTCCTGCACATAACCAAAATATTATTAACCTATTCTAACTGTTTAATAAAACCAATGAACAACAACGTTATTTCTAAGGAGAATCATGCATGGTACTGAAACAAAGAAACATTCCAAGAGATCTGAATGCATGGACACTTCTACAAACAAAAATATTGCATCAAAGATTGCATGAACGTGTAAACCAATGGTTTTGGTGGGCAGCACTGTCTACAATTCCAGCCCCTAGAAAGAGGTGAAAATGAGTGTGCAAGCAACCCTTTTCTGGAACCTTTACCAACTCTAATCTCTTCAATTTATTCTAAGCAGCTAGAGCAATTTTGTCTTATGAAAATGACCTACTTAACCACACCAAGAAATCTGATTCAACAACTGTATTTCAAATGCATGTAGATAAAAACCATAATGTTGAAAGAAAGATAACAATACAAAGGAAGGAGGCCTTAGGCTCTCAGGTTGGGCCCAACCCTGAGAGCTATGGCTCCTTTAAGAACTCAGAACTGAACTCAAATCTACCTGCTTTCCATTAAAAGATAATAATCATCAGTCAAATAACATGCCAAAAATGGCTACAAAAGAGCAAAACAGAGCTAGCAACTCGTAGTCCAGAATGTGCAACAAGGTTTCAAAAGTCCTCTTCGAAGGCTAAAGCCCTATCATTTATACATCTTGAGGCCCCAAGCTGGCCTCCTAAATCAGTGGGGCTTGGCTGACCAAACTAAGAGTGAATTGCTGCTTCCTCAAAATCCGTTTGGCTGCCTTCTAGATCCGGTTGTGGTGGCTGTCAGAGCTCGGAGTTGGGGGTGAAAATCCCGAGGAAGGGCATTTAATGCTGT
Source organism: Pinus tabuliformis (assembly GCA_031772625.1). Taxonomy (NCBI): domain Eukaryota; kingdom Viridiplantae; phylum Streptophyta; class Pinopsida; order Pinales; family Pinaceae; genus Pinus; species Pinus tabuliformis. The sequence goes on along the minus strand of CM062816.1, from coordinate 1,782,026,816 downwards.
GGAAAACCCTCCTACGAATCCTCAACCCCATCTTGGTTGTCTCCTAGCCCTCATCTGCGTGGTTTTGCTCCATTAAATGTTAAAAAACCTGAAATAAGCACATGTTAGCCACCTAGGAATAGTGACTGCCCTCATTCGTACAAATGACATAAATATACTAAAAAATGATGCATAAGTTATGAAAAATGAAGGATTGAACAGAGGCAGTTAGGCCAAATGAGCGCAAAATGTTACCAAATTTGGGGCTCATCATCACCCCCCAGCTAAAATGATTGCTCATCCTTGAGCAACTAATCCAGCTCCTCGTCCTTCATTGCTTTCACTGCCACCCTCACATCCCAGGCCTCTGAAGTGGTCTCCTCCTCACTGGCATGGAACCCAGCCTTCCTTTCCACCTCTTCCCACTGCTTTTTCTCTTCTTTTTCTGTGCTGCCTTCCATCAATCCTAACAGCAGAGGTGGGCTTAGCTTGAGGCCAATCCAGCTGGCTTGAAGGTTCTGTATGGACTTTTTGTAGAGGGGCACCCGTGCTAGAGCTTCCCTCATTCGAGTTGGAGTATGATATTCTCTGATTTTAAGGCTGTGGGACAATGTGTTCCATCGGCGGGTGCAAGCATGAACACAGTTGTCCCCTAACAGTCACTCCATATCCTCAAAATGTGCTATGGCCTGTGCCTGCTGATCCATGTATTTCAATAAAGTTTGAGGGTTGGTGGCTAAGTGTTGGTGGGGCGATATCAACGCAGTGGGATCCCCTGGCTCTGCTCTGATCAACAGTGGCTCATGTAGTTCTCGGTCCATGACCTCCTTGACTTCTGCTGCCCTCTTTTCTTCATGGTTCAACCATGAGGCAAGTGCCATCAATTGCATATCCCCTACAACTGTGTTGGGATCCCATGTAGTCACGTTAGGAAGGGCCAAATTATGGAGATAGAACTCCGAGAGTTTGGCCTTATCCTCTAATGAACTGCTATTACATAATGATGTGAACTGCTGGGGGTCTTGGAGCTGGGAGATACCCCTCTGTGCCAATTCATTTATCTGAAATTGCAGCCACTGGTCTCGAAGGTACAGGCCATAGGATTTGGCCGGCTGTCTGCATTTTAGAGCATCCATGGCCCAACTGGCCATGCAAGCCAGTTGTGCCTCTTTTTGCTGCAACTGCTGTTTGAGAGCTTGTATCTCGATTTGTGCTTGCAGTTCCCCTTCCTGTAGATGTGAGGTTGGCTCCCCAGGACCAACTTGCAGTCCTTCTCTACCTTGATGTTCTGTTGTAGTGTCCCCTGAGGATGTGCCCTTTTCCTTCTTCATCTCCTGTAGCTGCAGTCTAAGTTTTTCGTTCTCTTCCTGTAGGAACACCCGCTGGCAGTTTGCCACGTGTTTAGCCATAGCTAATTCCTTTCTTGCCTCCTTGAGTTGTTCCTCCAAGGGGCCTATGTCTGCCACACCTTTTGATTTAGCTATTTTCATCCACGTGTGGGTTCGTACCCTTTCTTCCTCCAACGCAAAGAAAAGTGGCACAGTGAATTTCTGTGGTATAATTTTTCCAGCTTCTAAGAAGTTATAATATGAGCTCAAACTTGGCTGGGGACTAGGCTCCGGAATATGCTCTTTTTCTTCTTCCCTTGGTGGCTCTACTTCGTCTTCCCTAAGTGGTGATGAGGGTGCCTCTCCCTCCATCCTCTCTGTCTCCTTAAGCCGGGCCAAGGTTTCCTGTAGAGCGGCCTCAGCATCCTGTAGCCGGGCTTTTGAAGCCAACCGGTCCATCCTCTCCTTCCAAGTAGTCGTCTTCGGGCTCCCCCTCTCATAAGTGACTGATATCTTTGAGGGGGACCTCTCCCTTGGCGAGGTAGGAGTATCTTCTATAGTAATTGGGCTGCTGGATGGAGGTTGGGGCTTGCCCGTTTTGATTCTCACACTTCTCCTAGCTTTGAAATATAGAGGGGCCTCCCTCTTTCTCTTTTCCTTTGGCTTAGGAGGTGTACTGAGGGTGGCCAGCACGGCTGCTGCCTCCCTTGCAAGAATTTCCGCTGACTTCTCCTTTGGTTTTCCTTTCTCAGGGCTTCCTGTAGAAGGCCCTTTATCAGCTGATTTCTGGCTTCCTGTAGAAGCCGTTTTTGGTTTTCCTGTAGAAACAGGTGGCACCGTTTTAGCTTGTTTGACTGCGGGGGCTTTGCTTTTTGACTTGGCTGGGGCTGCTGTCGAGGTGCCTTTACTGACGTGGACCTGCTCAGTCTTGTCCACCCTACTTTGTAACCTTTTCTCCCTGGGTGTCAATGTGGATTTGTCATCCTTCTCTTCGGCAACCTTTTTCTCTTGTTTTCCTTTTTGCTCTTTCTTCGGTGCTTTGGCCGTGGGTTCTTGGCCTTTCCCTTTCTTCTCTGTGCGTACTGACTCCTTTTCCTCACTGCTGGAGGAGGTGAGCTCCTCGGTCAACATTTTGATATCGCCATCCTTAGTCAGATTCCGGAAGGCTTCCCACGAGAGAGGGACTTTGTATGTGTGGAGTGCATCCTCCACGAGGAGCTTAATGAGCTCATGATGAGCTACTTGGTCTGGTGTACTTAGTTTTCTTTCTGCAGGTAGGTCCACCTGATGTCTCAATTCAGTGAGTAGCCGGAAATGGTACCCATATACAATGCTGAACCGTCCTTCGCATGTGATGTATTTCATAATTTGGAGGTTGACCTCACTCCAAAGTGGCTGTAAGCTAGCTCTGCCAACCCCGTTCTTATCCTCTGAGAATTGCTCCTCTGGTGAGAAGAACTCCTTTTTAGCCTTCTGGCCTAATTTCCTCTCCTCCTTGTCCCACAGTACCCCCATTGGGAGCTCAATGACTTTGCTGATGAACTGTGGGGTGAGTCGGAGACTCAAACCCCTGAAATTAACAATGGCCAACATTTTTGATTTTGGTTTCAACGCGCGCAGGAACTCCTCCGCCACCTCATCATCATAGCCTTGAAGTTTGTCGCAGAACGACATCCATCGCGCTCGAGTGAACAATTCTACCACCTCAGGGTTCTCCCTTAGTTTCTTTGAGTCGGTCGGTTCCTTTCTGATGAATCCACCCGGCATGGTGAAAACCTGCTATGTTAACCGGAGGTGGCGGGTGCGTATCAAAAGATGGACTTTCAGATTTCTTTGGGACAGAGCGTAGAATTACGCCTCTGTCACGCACGCAATTCGTGAAGATTATCTACAGATGAACCTTGACAGGGGCTCAATTATAAATCACATCCTGTAGAAATCCCCACATATACTTCGACGACAATTCACGCAAAAGGAAGACGACGCTTGCAATTTTATGCTCAGACTTTTTGAAGACGTCGACTTCGCCACCCTTTTAACCAATTGCATGGGAGGAATAGGTTCAGGCTTACCTTTTCCAATTCGCCACCTTTGACGTGAAGGGACCAATTTTCCTCGTGGCAGTGAGCTTCCTGTAGCGTAGCTTTCCTGTAGGAGTAGCGCACTGGTTCTGGAGAGCACGGCAGTGGTTCTGCGTCTTCTGTGCCGCTACCAGACGTTCGAACAAGCCGAAGACTTGGAGTAACGAGCTTCAGAGAAATTCGGATGCTCACTTGACTTCAAAACGGCTGATGATAAATGAGTGGAGTGGCGATCCAGCCGGTAGATTTGAATCCCGGCCAAACTCGTGGCGCGGGGGTGAGCTGTCCCTGCCGGACCGTTGGACGACGTCACCTACTCATTTCACTGCAAATCTCCCCGACTGCCGCATCATTCCCCGCAGATCTGCCGCCGCCATTTCCGTTAAATCGTGCTTCTCCCCGACTGGACGCTTCTCACGTGTCCACTACCCGTTTTGCTTGCCATGACCACCACTTTCCAAATCTGACTAGACCATCTAACTGGTCATCGTGGCCAGTTGAATGGCAATTCGACTGCTCAACCCATTCATTTTCACACTTGCAAACATTTCAAAGTATTATTCATGTAATTCGACGAAAGAAAGGGCGAGGCACTTACCTGTGTGGCCGCAACATGATTTTCAGGTTTCAGGACGATGGTGATTAGATTTGCTCGCTGCTGCTATTTGCACAGGTCCGGGGGTCCTTCCTTTTCGCAGACTGCTGATAGTTACGATGCTTATTACCTGGCTGCGGGTGGTGCATGTGCCCGCTCTATTATTGCATGTTGCAGGCGATTTAATGGTGTACACTCTAGCTGGATGAACTGCTACGAGATTCCTGTAGGATGTCCTGTAGCAGTTTTTCCTCCTCGGGTGCATGCTGAGACAGTGGAGACGGTGGCATCACAGCCATGATTGCAGGGCCCTCGGATGGCTTTGATAAGTATTGCATGGTATCTCTGCATCTTCTTTCATTCTAAGAATTGCTTCTTCTGATAATTCAATGTTCTGTTTTGATTGTGCAGGTATTTTCATTGCATGGCAACTGGGGTGGTAGAAGGAGGTGACAGCAGTGCGTGATGGAGAAAATGTTAGCTTGCATGCCTCCGTGCCAGACCTCAGGCATTAGATCTCCCCACACAATTAGTTCTGGGCCGTCCAAAACTTCTACAGGAAGTTTCCTGTAGAAATACAGAACTTCCTGTAGAAAGTCCTGTAGCTTCCTGTAGAAGACTAAATGTTATAGACATTTTTGTGCCTTACAGCATGAAGCATGAAATGTCAATAATCTAAGGGATCCAAAGTCCCTAAACATGTTGTTCCTACCCCTAGAGGAACAAGGTCAGCAAACCACAGCACTAAATATCAGTTCTCCACCTGAAAACACTCAAAAACAAGCTAATTCTGGATCATGTCAACTGCTCCACTGAGCATCTGTGCTGAATGTCAACTGCTCCACTGTGTACCTGCGCTGAATGTCAACTGCAAAGAAGGCTACCTGCGCTGGGCGAGTTTGGACAAGTGGCACAGTCATTCCTCAAGGTGTCAATGCCCATGAAGCTTCCAAAATGACACTTGGATCAGAGAATTCGACTGGTGATGAGTAAGAGGGTCTAGATCTCCAAGTGGAAGCAAGAACCTCCAAGTGGACTCAAGAACTGAAGAATAACTGAAGTGGGAGAGGACACTAGTCAGCTTCATGCCAGCCTCAAGCTGACTCATCCTTTCTCCAAAACTCTTATATATAGAGCTCTCTCATGAGGTCTAAGGGGGTTGGAATCTTATGAATGTAAGGAAGTGCTGTTGGTTTGAGTATAGAACTATTGGGTGATTTGCTTAAAGGAGGTGAAGAGGAGATTTCTTTCTGCTGGGAGGTGATGCTGGATTGGGCCTTTTATGGTTGTATTACTTCTTGAACTTTACTTCTTCCATTAATAAAGCATTTGAGGTTCTTCTATATGCATGTGTCTCAATGGCGTATTGATACTTGTATATTTGATTTATTCTAATCCTTGAATCAATTATGAATGTATGCTTCTTGTAGTTTCCCCTTCTTGTTATTTTGCAGGATCTTGGTGTAGCTGGGCCAGTGAAAGAGCAAGGAGCTGGGAGCAAGCAGCAAAGAGAGAAGATTGGATCAATCATTAGCGGAAGACATCGGTTAGTGGATCTCTTCCTCCTCTCTCTTACATCTCATAAAGAAGTAATCTCGAATAGCTTTGCTTTGATTGTTGCTGAGGTACTATCACCCTTAGAGTGGGATAGGGTCATTCCGTATTGGATACTTTTCCCAACAACAAATTGGCGACTCCGCTGGGGATCGTATCTTGTTGGTTGTTTGTGTTTTTGCTATTCATTTCATAAACACAGGGAGTACCGAATCGAACTGCATTTGGATCTTTCAAATGCAAAGTAGAGGACAGCTACTCTAGCTCAGTTTCTGGGCATGTTTATGATTTGAAGAGCTGATCCACAAGGACTCTGAACAACTCTTAGTGATAGCTTTTCATCCTCCTTTTCATCCCTTAGTGTGTACTTGATTGATAGCTTCTGATTTGGCCAAAAACTGTGAATTTTTGAGCAATCTGTGACCCGGAAACTGAGAAAAACGAAAGTTTATCTCTTCAGTGCAGGCACTGTGAAGGCAGTCTGCATTTCAGCGCAGTTCCTGAAGGGACTACCTGCGCTGAATGTCAAACTGACAGTGTACCACCTGCGCTGAACCAGTTTTGCCTAGTGCTATTGGGGTTCCCTCCTGTTTATTGCCCTGTTTTCACCCTTGTTTTTGCAGCCTGTTGTCAGTCAATGTACCTATCTGAAACCAACTTTCCTTGCCACTATTCCGCCTCGGTTGTATAAAGAAACTGTGTTTGTTCTTTGTGTATTTCTTATACCATTTGCAGTTTCCCATAACGAAAGTGAACTAGTCTTGCTGTGGCCTCTTAGATCTAGACCTGTGATAAAGTGTCGTTTTGATCTTGAGAGTTAGTTTGTTTGCTGTTCATAGCTGATTGAGCTTTTGCTTTCGTCATATGGTTTGAATTTATATATTTCTAGTGTCGAAACAAGTAAATCTTAAGGTGTCTTTTGATTTTGGACAAGCTTGTTTGCTTTCACTTGAAATTGAATTCAAAGTTATACAACAACTTTCTTTTTGTATTGCACCAACATTAAGAAAGAGAAAAGAAATACCTGCATTGTGCATGTGCATTTTGACAGTTTGCATGCTGATTTAGGGAAAAAGTGCATTAGTGTGTGCTCTATGATCTGTGTGAAAAGATGATGTCTTTCTTTTCCCTCAGTAGTTAAGATTTTCAAAGTTGAAAGATTGAAAAGCTTGCTTATCATCTTAGACTGCATTTAGGAGTGTTATCATACATCTCGTGGTGATCCATAAAGGCAAACTGCTAAACAAGATCAACCTTAAAATGAATTGAATTTACATAACAACGCATTGAAACATAACGCAAACACATAGAGGTCTAAGCTAGAGACGTGTTCCGGCGTCGTTAAACATGATATCTTAGCGTTGAGTGGTTGGGTGATTCCTCCACGGTGAAGCGATAAGTATCAATACGGACTTGTGCTCCCACGTACCGTCGCGTATATATTGGGAGACCCCTATAAGAACAAAGCCTTTATCCATAGGAAACCGTGTCGGCCGCCCTACTGATCGCAATGCAGTGAACACAGCATTCACGAAGATCGACCACTCGTACCGTAAAACGTATTCTGTGGTTTTGCGAAAAGTTTGGCACACCCTCTGCCTAGAACTCCAGAGTAGTTTCTTTTGGCCTTTTTCAAACTCTATAACTGAAAAAGTCCATACGAGCATTTGTCACTTCGGGCTCGTTAAAACATCGAAGGAGACTAGAGTCATCTTTAGCTTTTTCTCGACTCTTAAAAAGTGAAAAAGCAAGTTGTGTCTAAAGCGTCGTTATAAAATTTATTTTAAACGAAACATAATCACCTCCTATTCCTGTGTTGATCTGTAGGTTAAGAACATGGAACGCCCCAACCAAGGAATTCCACATGATGGAAATCCTAGTCCTTTCTCCTCTTGGGGAGAAGTTGGTGCGCCCCACATGGCCACATTGTCGCTTCCAGGACTGACAATTGGCCTGCCAATTTGGCTATTCTCAACCAATGTAGTTCATAACACCATGGTTCCTGAACAGTCGAGTCAACAGTTAGATCAGTCTAGAGCTGCCCACCAGCCTTCTACTTCCTATAAATCTTCCTCCAATCCTTCATCTTCGCAAGGTAGAGCCGGCAAAAGCCAAGCTCCCTTGGAGAAGAAGGAGAAGAAGAAGAGAGAGAAGAAGAAGAAGGAGCCTAAGGCGACTGGGGGCAAGCAAAAGACATCTGACAAAAATCCACACACAGCACAGACCGGGCCTAAATCGCCATGTGTCACATGTAGAGGAGACCACTTCCATAGAGATTGTCCCTGTATTCCCCGGATACTAAGGGACTGGTCCCCTCGTTTGCACAATTCGGGGGCATCAACCTCTGATAGCCATGTTGAATGCTTACCTTCAACCAGCGAAAGTGAAGGTTCAAGACAAAGAGGGGGAGCAAGATCCCCCTGCAGACTGTGTGAAGGCGATCACGCCATCCACCGTTGTCCCTTCTTAGACGAAGCGAAGAGAGTTTTGGAAGATCGCCCGGTTTCACTGTTGAGACTTCCTCCTGGATACAAAAAACTCGTGTCAAGTCCTTCGTTGGTTGAAAATACAGCTGGCCCGCTCAAGTGGTCAGCTGAAGCGTCAGTCATTGAAAATGAACCTACTGAATCCAGACCAGACGAAATTCTAAAGGTCGAAACGGCAGTTGACCCGGTTCTGCCTTCAGAGGTTTCATCTTCAAATGACACCCTCACTGAAGAGAATAAGGATGACACCATCCAGATTCTTTTCATCAACACCGACTCTGATGAGCATCAGGGCAATGCGCCCATTCCTTTATCGCAGGAAGGAACATCGTCAGGGTCATATCCGGTCGTGTATTCGGTCCCACCACCAAGCAACCTGGTTGTGTCCTTTGATTGGAACCAACTAGGCAGACCCCGGTTGCCAGCCAGTATACCATTCAGAATCATAGTCCAAATTTACAGAATGGTAATGGCTGGCACTATCATTGATGAAGGGGCATCTGTGAGTATCCTTTCCTCTGTTGCTTGGAAATCACTGGGTTCCCCGACGCTTTTACCTGAGATAAGAAATCTCTCGGGTTTTGATAAAGGACCCAGTCGACCATTAGGGATCCTCCCCAATGTGCCTGTTACATTGAAAGGGAAGACCGTTCAAATGAACGTGATGGTCGTTCAAGGACCCTTGGATTATAACCTACTCCTTGGACGAGACTATATATATTGCATGGGAGCAATAGTCTCCTCACTCTTTAGAGTAATGTGTTTTCCACACGAAGGAAGAATGGTCAAGCTCGTAGACCAACTTTCATTTCCGGGATCACGCATCGCAAATAGTCACATACCAACCCTGAATGGTCTATTCAATCAAGAAATATCTCCACCCCCAGTCCTCCTTCCCGATGAGTGCGAGTGATTTAGAAAGATGGGATTGGAACCCAGGGGGCATGCATCCTGGTCTGCTTCGGGCAGAGGAAACCTTGGGTATAAGGTAGAATTTCCGCGAGAGAATATGTCTAGTCCGTACCCCGTCCGTGGATGGAAGAGGGGTTGTTCTAGAATAGGATTCTTTTGTCAAGGTTACGTGTTTGACAAAGGTCATTCACCATTGTCTACTTCGGTAGACAGTGCCGAGGAAATGTTTTCGTTTGAAGAAGTTAACAAGACAATCTTTGGGTAACCAGAAAGAGGCAAGCCTCACCCTTTAAAACAAATGTTTTAACGGATAAGTAGGGGCAGCCTTGAAATTGTATTTTATACCTGGGGGCATGCAAACCTTTTGGAGTGTAAGCTAAGAGCGGTTATTTATCTGTTTTTGGGATTAGCCGTTTCCGAACTTGCATAAAGAAAGGATGAAAGGGAGCATAGTTTATGTGAGGCGCGAGCTCTATAAAAAATGGGATCTTACAGGAGACATTTCTTATCTTATGACTGGTATATCGAGTAGTTTTACCATGGAATTTATGCTCGTTAAAAAATAGAAAAGCGAGATCCGAGCAGTTTTAGCACATAGTTCATGCTCGTTAAAAAATAAACATAAGGTTGAGCAGTGTTTTTGGTGCATTCAAGCTCGTTAAATAAAAAATGAACCTATCCCAGTAAATAACCATTGTGATCGTAAATTTATTAGCCATAAAAGCCTTGGTCGTGTTTTGCACCTGCCACCTCCATTCCATTTGGCCGATCGTTCACCTCCATATGATTGTTTACCCATTTTGAGGAACAGCTGCGAAGAGTGATTTCACCTAGCCATCCTTGTGACACTGCCGTGATTGGAAAATTCCAACCTGTACCTGGAATCTGCTGCTATCCCTGTTTATCACTCGCTCCTCAAAAGATGAGTCTTCTTTGAGCTCTTTTCAACTGACTCGTAAAATATGAAAAGATTGCCGAGTTTTGGCCTCCCAGCTCGTTAAAAGGACCGGAAGAGCTATCCCTCCTCTAGATTTTAATCTTTTTGGACCTGAGGGATTATTGCACAAAAAGGTCGAGCGCTTGTTTTATTCGGCTCGTTAAAATTATCGAAAACTCATCCCTTCTGTATTGTTTTATACTTTTTCGGACTCAAGGGATTAGATGACGAAATAGGAATTTTGGAGTTAACTTTCTGTACCTTTTCAGACTCTCTAAAAATGAAAAGGACCGAGTTTTCCTTGTCGTTAGACTCGTTAAAATGATTAAATAGCGACAAACTTGTCTTTAGACGAGAACGAGTTTCCCTATCGCTAGGCTCGTTAAAACATAGCGATGGGCTTGCCCGAAGGGTAGGTTATAGAACAAGCATATGTTATCCTCCTCAAGCTTGACAAAAATAAAGAGGTACTGGTCAGAAATGACTGGGGAAAAATTGGGAGAACCTCAAAGCTTTAATGGTAGCAAGTCGCTCTTGAACATGACACTTTTCCTCCATATCACATCGGGTTGGGTTGTTTCATTCACCGGTCTCATCACCATGGTCTTCGCCAAACCATCCACATTTGGGGTAATGCTACCGATCCATCGCATCAGTGTCGTTATATGTTCAAGAGATGTTGTTCAGAAAGAGTCAACCGTGTCCCATCCACTGCCATACATTATCCTTCATCCATCCATGATCGCCACCCTGAATCATATGTCACAGATTGTTTTAACCTCCATTAAAGTCATTAGCTCCGTTCCGTGTCACTGATGTGGGATTCATTAAGGCCCTCCTTTGACGGATCGCTTCTTGTCGACTTCAGCTCATTATCCAAGAAGTTGATCTAGGAACACCCCCCCAGTACTTTGAAGCTTGCATGCCTCAATGGCAAGTTTCTCACTTCCGGCGACAGGTATACATCAATGACCTTCGACCATAAGATTTTGCGTGGTGTTCGACGCCAAGTCCTTTATTCACACCACGTGAATTGTACTGCAGTACCTTGAGGGTCATTATCATTATCGGTGATTCCTCTCGCGCTTGTTAACGGTTTACATCATTGACCGGTAATCAAGCGATGTCTTTCCATGTTCGACTTCAACGCAATTCTCACATGGATCGACTTGTACTTAGAGTGAAGATCGAACGAGTCTGAAGACCCCGGATCTAGTTTCATCCATCCGGGCTGCGATATATATTCAGGAAATATAAAAACATTTGACATGTACATCATTGCAGCAGATGATCATCCTACTCAAAGGATGATAATTTCAGCAGAGAATTATCAGTCTACCATCAGACGATCGTCTGTCCTATGTACTAAAATGAATTTATAAAGCTGAGCATGGGAATGCCCGCCTCAACTAGATCATGAAAGCAGAATGAAAAATAATGTATTGCATTGTATTTTATTACAGGTCACCTCTCAGCGATTGAATGAACTTCGGATCCTCCTGATAAAGCATTTCACCCGATAAACGACCTCATACTTTAGGGGGCAACTGTTATAGACATTTTTGTGCCTTACAGCATGAAGCATGAAATGTCAATAATCTAAGGGATCCAAAGTCCCTAAACATGTTGTTCCTACCCCTAGAGGAACAAGGTCAGCAAACCACAACACTAAATATCAGTTCTCCACCTGAAAACACTCAAAAAAAAGCTAATTCTGGATCATGTCAACTGCTCCACTGAGCATCTGCGCTGAATGTCAACTGCTCCACTGTGTACCTGCGCTGAATGTCACCTGCAAAGAAGGCTACCTGCGCTGGGCGAGTTTGGCCAAGTGGCACAGTCATTCCTCAAGGTGTCAATGCCCAGGAAGCTTCCAAAATGACACTTGGATCAGAGAATTCGACTGGTGATGAGTAAGAGGGTCTAGATCTCCAAGTGGAAGCAAGAACCTCCAAGTGGACTCAAGAACTGAAGAATAACTGAAGTGGGAGAGGACACTAGTCAGCTTCATGCCAGCCTCAAGCTGACTCATCCTTTCTCCAAAACTCCTATATATAGAGCTCTCTCATGAGGTCTAAGGGGGCTGGAATCTTGTGAATGTAAGGAAGTGCTGTTGGTTTGAGTATAGAACTATTGGGTGATTTGCTTGAAGGAGGTGAAGAGGAGATTTCTTTCTGCTGGGAGGTGATGCTGGATTGGGCCTTTTATGGTTGTATTACTTCCTGAACTTTACTTCTTCCATTAATAAAGCATTTGAGGTTCTTCTATATGCATGTGTCTCAATGGCGTATTGATACTTGTATATTTGATTTATTCTAATCCTTGAATCAATTATGAATGTATGCTTCTTGTAGTTTCCCCTTCTTGTTATTTTGCAGGATCTTGGTGTAGCTGGGCCAGTGAAAGAGAAAGGAGCTGGGAGCAAGCAGCAAAGAGAGAAGATTGGATCAATCATTAGCGGAAGACATCGGTTAGTGGATCTCTTCCTCCTCTCTCTTACATCTCATAAAGAAGTAATCTCGAATAGCTTTGCTTTGATTGTTGCTGAGGTACTATCACCCTTAGAGTGGGATAGGGTCATTCCGTATTGGATACTTTTCCCAACAACACTAAACTGTGACCAAATTGTGCCCAGACCTTGGAGAAGATGAGTGTTTCCGGAGGGGGTGCTGGTGAGGTCACCTGGTAGCATCGTAGGGACCCTTATCTTTGAGTTGAGGTCCTCCTTTCCTTCATAGAATACCTGCAACCTGCATGCATTGCCACATTGTGAACTTGATTTCCCTATTTTTTGTTTTTCTTTTGTTTTTCTCTCTCTTTTTTTTTTTTTTAAAGACAGCAGGGGCGCCTCCATGAGGTTTTCACCCTTACCATCTGCCTTGAGCGCCTCAAAGAGGTTTTCACTCAAGGGTCTTTTCTCAAACATTTTCAGAAAGATAGTAGGGACGCCTCAATGAGGTTTTCACCCCTACCATTTGCCTTGGGAGCCTCAGAAAGGTTTTCACCCAAGGATATTTATTTTTATTTATTTATTTATTCATTTATTTTTTAAGATCTTCAGGGTGTGCCCAAAACAGAGGCAGAACCCTGATCTATGACCAGCACTGATTTTTCCACAGTTTTGATGAATTCTTGTCTTGAGAGAGGTTTCTTGTAGATCTTCAGTCGATGCCCATTGACAAGCATAGGGATGGCCTCCTCATAAATGGTCCGAATAAGAACAGATCCATTGTCATGACATTTTTTCACTGCATACGATCCCAACCATCTGGTTCTCAGCTTCCCCTTGAAATATTTATGCCTGGAATTATACAACAGTGCCCAATATCCCGGCTGAAATTGCTTGTCATTGAGGTGTTGGTCATGCCACACCTTCCTCTGAAGTTGAACCACTTCTGAGTGAAGAAGGGCCTGCATTCGGTGCTCGTCCAATCCATTCAGCTGCAATAGCCTTTCTTGTTGGGCATGGCTGAGATCCAGGTCCAGCTGAGCTGCCATCCTCAAGGTGTTGTATTCAAACTCAATTGACAGCAAAGCTTTCTTCCCATAGACCAGCTCATAAGGTGTGAAGCCGGTTGTGGTCTTCCAGGTGGTGTTGTAAGCCCATGTGGCCTCAACCAGGTGATCTGCCCAATCTTTTCTACTGCTGCTCACCACCTTAGTCAAGATCCCTTCCAATGCTCTATTGGTGACTTCCACCTGCCCATTTGCCTGAGGATGATAGGGGGTGGAAGTCCTATGCTTGATTTTGTGATGAGCTAGCAGGTCTTCAATTAAGTTGGAGGTGAACTGGCTTCCTTGATCGGTGACTAGCTCTCTTGGGTAGCCAAATTTGTAGAAGATTTTTTCTCTTAAGAACTCGGCCACCTTTTCTTCTATCGCTGCTTTGATTGCCTTGGTTTCTGCCCACTTTGTCAGGTAGTCTGTGCACACAATGATGTAAGACCTTCGCCTCGAAGGAGGATTGATCAGACCCACAAAATCCATACCCCACCTCTCAAATGGCTCAAGAGTCACTTGAGGTTGGAGAGGCATTTCATCCCTTGGAGTCGGTTTCCCCATCCTTTGGCATCGGTCACACTAGCTGATATACCTTCTGACATCTTGATGAAGCGTGGGCCAATAGTAGCCTGCCTGCAGGATTTTGAAGGCAGTCCTCTTTGCTGCAAAATGTCCTCCACAAGGCCCGTCATGACAGGTGAGGAGGATATCAAAGACTTCCTCCTCCCTTACACAACGCCTTAAGATCTGATCAGGGCCAAGCTTGAATAGGTTTCCCCTGATCCAAGTGAATGAGGCACTCTTCCGTATGATCCTGCTCTTCTCTCTTGAGGATAGGTGCGGAGGAAATTGTGCTGAGACAAGGTAGTTTGCTATATCAGCAAACCATGGAGAGAGTATTGAGATAGCAAACAGATGTTCATCGGGCATCTGGTCATCCACTGTTCCATCCTCCCCTACAGGTAAATCCAATCTAGACAAAAAGTCAGCAACAACATTTTCTTTACCTGGCTTGTCAACAATGGTCAAATCAAACTGCTGCAACAAAAGTAACCATCTAATAATACAAGCATTCACATCCGGTTTATTCATTAAATATCTAATTGCAGCATGATCAGTGTGCACAAACGTTTGATATCCAGTGATATAATGTCAGAATTTGTTCAGTGCATGGACCACGGCCAAGAATTCCTTCTCAGTCACAGTGTAATTCATTTCTGCCTTGGATAAGTTTTTGCTGACAAAGTAAATGGCATAAAGAAGTTTTTGTTCAACTTTTCCTAAGGCTTCCCCTATGGCTTTGTTCGAGGCGTCAGTGTGGATGTGGAAAGGTAGGGCCCAGTTTGGACCTCTCAAGATTGGGGCAGACACCAACTTGTCCTTTAATTCATTCAGAGCCTTCTGACAATCGTCAGTCCATTTAAACTCAACATCTTTTGCCAAGAGGCCAAACAATGGCGAGGCTAGCTTGCTGAAGTCTTTAATGAATCTCCTATAATACCCTGCTAATCCTAAGAAACTCCGAACATCTCTTACCTTCTGAGGAGGTGGAACCTTCTTGATGAGAGCAATTTTTTTGGGATCCACCTGTAATCCTTGACAAGAAATGGTATGGCCTAGAACGGTCCCTTCAGTCATCAAGAATTCACACTTTTCAAGACTAAGGGACAGGTTCATCTCAATGCACTTGGTTAGGACTTTTCCCAGATTGGACAATGCTTCCTGGAAGTTGGACCCATAGGGAGTGAAGTCATCCATATAGATTTTCACCGAATCATGGACCAACTCAGAAAAGATGCTCAAGACGGCTCTCTGGAAGGTGGCAGGAGCATTGCATAGTCCAAAGGGAAGAATTCGGTAAGCAAAGGTACCCCAAGGACAAGTGAAGGTGGTCTTATCTTGGTCTTCCGGGCTGATTTGGATCTGGTTGTACCCGCTAAACCCATCTAGGAAAGAGAAAAACTTCTTTCCTGCCAGTCCATCCAACACTTGATCTATGAAAGGTAGAGGAAAATGGTCTTTCTTGGTAGCTTTGTTCAGTTCTCGGTAGTCCACACAGATTCTCCACTTCCCATTTTTCTTGGGAACCAACACCAAAGGGGACACCCATTCGCTATCCGAGATGGGGTAAATGAATCCGGCATCCAACAGTTTTTGTAATTCCTCCTTGACGATGTCCTTAAGGGCTGGATTCATTCTCCTTTGCGTTTTCCTAACCGGTTTACAGTCTTCTTTGATGTAGACGTGATGGGTACAGACCGAAGGATGAACTCTTTTCATCTCCTTATAGTTCCAAGCAAAAGCATCTAGATGACTGGCCAACAGACTACACAACTCCTTTTCCTGGGAAGGAGATAGGGAGGAGCTGATCTTTAACGTTCTCTCAGGACCGAACTACACATTTTTGACTCTGGGAGTGATAGGGTCGGTCACACAAAGGTCGACTAAGGTGCTGGCTTGGGCATCCTCCACCAATTCCTCTAAGGACAATGCACTGGGAGGTGGAGTCTGGATCAAGGTTTCAATCAAATCATCCTCTGTTGGGAGGCCTCCCCTAGTGGTGTCTAGGGTGCACAAAGGTGCTGAGTACACCTCGTCTTCTTCTCCTTCCTCCAACCAAAGTGGTAAGTCATGCTCTAATAAGGGTTGGGCAGGAGGGTACAGGACTAGCTGCTTGGACATAGGACCATTTTTGATGGTCATGTTTCCTGCACGACAGCTTATGTAAGCATCTGCAGTGGCTAACCAAGGCCTTCCCAAAATGAGAGGGTATCCAGTAAGCTTTGCCTTTGGTTGCAGAACCAAGAAGTCTGCAGGGTACTCCTAAGAGTCAACCGAGACCAAGACATCCTCTACGATCCCTTCGGGAGTCCAAGTGGAGCGATCTGCTAGTTGTAGGACTGTCGAGGTCTTTCTCAGGGAACCCTGAAGGTTGAGTTTGAGCATGGTGTCTCTGTTCATCACATTAATGGCAGCCCCCAGATCAATCAATGTGTGAGGTATGATGGTGCCATTGATGTGTACATCTACTACAGGACTCCCAGGATCTAGATACTTTGGGCAGATGGCCTGCCCTAACATAAGATCAGACAGTTGTCCTATGACATTGATGGTTGAAGCATCTCTTTTTCGCCTGCCTGGGTGTCTGAAACACTTTTCCTTAACCAGTTTGTTGTATATCGGTACATCTTTGATGGCTTGGAGAAGTGGTATTCTCACACACAACTGTTTGAGTTCCCCCAGAAGCTCATCCTCCTCTTGGTTGGGTTGTGTGGTGGTCGTAAGTCTCTCAGGAAAGGGTGGAATAGCCTTTGGTTCACTTTCCTGTTTATCTTCCTTGTCCTCTAGGGGAGGAGGTTGGCGATTCGGAAGAGTCTTCCCAGATCGCAGATTGATCTCCTGGATCTCCACAGCATAGGTAGGGCATGTTGTTTCCCCAGTATATACCTGCTGGGCCTGTCTGTTGTTGGGATTTGGGTTTGGTTGAGCAGGCATTTGGGGTTGCCTTGGAGGAGCAGGAGGTAATGGTTGTGGTTGAGCTGGTGGTGGAGGCAAAATGGCGGGAGGAGTATTGTACTGGGGCCTCCACCCCGGTTGAGGTGCGTTCCACTGAGGCTGTGGCTGGGCATGTGAGTGAAACGAAGGAGTAGTGGGCTGAGTATGGTACTGAGGTGGGTAAGACCATGGAGGAGGTATAGACCAGGAAGGATGAACAGGGGGTCCCCAGGAAGGCATAGGAGCAGATTGGTTGGGGCTGTAATAGGTTTGGGGTGCCCCTTGCATCCCTTGTTGGTAAGGTCTAGGTCCATGTGGCCTTCTTTGGTTGAGGAAATAAAGAGGTTCAGTGGGCGCTTCTGTCCCTCGATACATGGCTTTAAGCCCAGGTAAGGTTGGACATTGGTTTGTGGGGTGGTCCTCCTCACAGACAAAACATACCTCAACCGAATGTAATGGGCACTCATTCTTAGGGTGTTTCCTTATACACCTAGGGCAGAAAATAGCCAAAGCCCTCTCAGCTTCCTCTTTCCTCTGCTGGATTCGGAATGTATCAAGTTGCATGGCGATGGTCTGTCTCACCTCACTCTTGAGATCCTCTAATTGATTTGCAAACTCATGTTTGGAGAAAGGAATACCAGCGGAGAGGAGGTTTCCTCTACCTCTTTTCCGGGCTGCCCTAGAGTGGTTTCTAAACACAGTCTTTATGTCCTCATAAGGCAGTTGGTAAATATCTCCTCCATCTAGCATGTGAAGGGTATCTAAGAGGTCTTCAGGGACTCCTCGGAGCAGGACCAACTTGAGGGATTCAGGATCAAGTGTGCACCTGGCCCGTTTATAGCTGAGTTGGAACCTTTCCTTGTAATCTTCTAAAGACTCATCATTCCCCATGGTCATCCGAAAGATTTCTCCCTTGGTTTCCTTGGATGTACAGTAGTCCCTGTACTTGGTATTGAAAGCTTGCTGCATCTGAGCCCAAGTGGTGATACTGTTCCCAGGTAAGCCCATGAACCAGTGTAATGCTGCATCCTCAAGGGTTGAGGGGAAGAATTTCAGTTTCTTCTCATCTTCAGTATAGTCATAGGTTCGACAAAGGACAACAAACTCAAATAGGAAGGTATCAGGGTCTTCAGTAGTCAGTCCATGGAAGTGAGGTAAAGCGGAGGGACTGATGTTCTTCATTTTCATGTCTCCATTGGTCTCTCGGATGGGGAAGGCACCTTCAATTCTCTCATCTTCTCCCCTATTGTCAGCCATAGCTTCAGATGGAGTGGTCTCTAACTCTTCTTCTGCTATAGGATCTTCGTATATCTCAGGAGGTTCACCTATAGGTTCTTCTGGATCACTATCACCAAAGAAGAGAGAAGGGTGACTTAGTGATGTGGTGGGGGTGTTGGGTAAGAATTTGCCTGTTTTATCTCGATTTCTACGAGGCATGAAATGAAAAGACTTCTGATTGCTTTTGTTTTCTCCTGGTACCTGCAAAACTAAAATAGATTGAACTGCAACTAACTACCTTGCTGAAATGGAAATGCGGAATTGAAATGAAAGCATGAAAGAACTAATCTATTTTGCTCAAATGAAATTGCAGAAATGAAATGCTAAGCTACGCATGCAGAATTGAAATGCTTAATCTACGCTTGCAGAAATGAAATTGCGGAATTGAAATGTTAATCTATGAAAGCAGGAAATGTCTATACTACTTTTGCAGAAAGGAAATTGCAGAATGGAAATGAAATACTACTTAGCAGAAGGCGAGAGTAGAAAAGTAGAAGAAAAGCAACAATCACTAATACTCTGACGCTTCCCCGGCAACGGTGCCAAAAAGATGGCGGGCTCCAGTATTGTAGCAATAATGCTACAACTCCTGGAGCTTCCTTCTCTAATTTTATCAACCCGGTAGTTCGTAACAAACTTGGAAGCGACGGTGCTGTATGCACAAGTACTAGCTCTTGTCGCAGCTGTCACTTGGTCAGCTGGCACAAGTCCGCTAGGGGCTCAAGCCAACTTCTATGAGCTCTCAGAAGAAGCTTTTTAACTGATGGACGAAAGCTAACTCAAAGGAAGCTAATCTATTTGCAAAAAGGAACTGAAAGCCAACAAGAAATGCAAACCCTAACAAACCCTAATTCTACCAGCTAGTCCTACTGATGCAAAGGTGGGAATGAAAATTACTGAAAGAGATGCCATTACTTCTAGGGAGGTGAGGTGCATGTGTCTAGACTACTTTGATCTGAAGAGAACACTTTTTGTATTTTTGTTTCAATTTGTTGGAATTATTATGCATGTGCTTCTAACTGGATCTTTACTGTGCAGGGGTAGATCAAGGGGGGAATGCTTGGAAGAGGTCAGGAAGGCTCAGAGAGGGTCTAAGGAGTCCCTAACATCCTTTCAGAGAGTTTCACAAAGTTTGGATGCCAAGCAACCATGTTTATGAGCTTCTACAGGAAGTCTGCAGGGGTTCTACAGGATGTTCAGAATTTCTACAGGAAGTTCAGTAATTCCTACAGGATGTTCTACAATCGGATTTTTGGGTGATGGGTGAGTGGAAGAGGCTGCGTGGATGGATAAGGAGGTAGGAGAGGGGTTTGTAATGGCTTAAGGATAGAGAGATGAGATGAAGAGGGGGTGTGCAAAGCTAGGTTGTCTTGAAGAGGGCAGAGGGAATGGAAGGCAGAAGAAGGTAGAATAACGAGGGTAATAGAATAGTTGAGAGACAAGGGGTCTAATTGGAAGATGAGTAGTTGGTCTGGGCATGACTTAGAAGGACAAGAGAGTGAGGGAGTAGCGCTGCACAGTGTAAACGAAACAAATCATCCACGTCCTGCACATAACCAAAATATTATTAACCTATTCTAACTGTTTAATAAAACCAATGAACAACAACGTTATTTCTAAGGAGAATCATGCATGGTACTGAAACAAAGAAACATTCCAAGAGATCTGAACGCATGGACACTTCTACAAACAAAAATATTGCATCAAAGATTGCATGAACGTGTAAACCAATGGTTTTGGTGGGCAGCACTGTCTGCAATTCCAGCCCCTAGAAAGAGGTGAAAATGAGTGTGCAAGCAACCCTTTCTGGAACCTTTACCAACTCTAATCTCTTCAATTTATTCTAAGCAGCTAGAGCAATTTTGTCTTATGAAAATGACCTACTTAACCACACCAAGAAATCTGATTCAACAACTGTATTTCAAATGCATGTAGATAAAAACCATAATGCTGAAAGAAAGATAACAATACAAAGGAAGGAGGCCTTAGGCTCTCAGGTTGGGCCCAACCCCGAGAGCTATGGCTCCTTTAAGAACTCAGAACTGAACTCAAATCTGCCTGCTTTCCATTAAAAGATAATAATCATCAGTCAAATAACATGCCAAAAATGGCTACAAAAGAGCAAAACAGAGCTAGCAGCTCGTAGTCCAAAATGTGCAACAAGGTTTCAAAAGTCCTCTTCGAAGGCTAAAGCCCTATCATTTATACATCTTGAGGCCCCAAGCTGGCCTCCTAAATCAGTGGGGCTTGGCTGACCAAACTAAGAGTGAACTGCTGCTTCCTCAAAATCCGTTTGGCTGCCTTCTAGATCCGGTTGTGGTGGCTGTCAGAGCTCGGAGTTGGGGGTGAAAATCCCGAGGAAGGCCATTTAATGTTGTGGACAACCCTCCTACGAATCCTCAACCCCATCTTGGCTGTCTCCTAGCCCTCATCTGCGTGGTTTTGCTCCATTAAATGTCAAAAAACCTGAAATAAGCACGTGTTAGCCACCTAGGAATAGTGACTGCCCTCATTCGTACAAATGACATAAATATACTAAAAAATGATGCATAAGTTATGAAAAATGAAGGATTGAGCAGAGGTAGTTAGGCCAAATGAGCCCAAAATGTTACCAAATTTGGGGCTCATCAGCACGCTCACTTGAAGGAACACATATGTGTACTAGGTGGCATAACAGTGCACCCTGGAGGTGAAAATTTGGAACTTTCTTACATTCAAGGAGTGTATGGTATGTGCTATCGAATTATAGATCGCTCTTATAGAGGTGCGGCCACCCTGAAGTATCCTGCCCACAGGAGTCATGCATAGTGATCAGCGCCAAGACTACTGGTTGACTGAGGCAGTCTACAATAGTATTGATGCTTTCCTTATTGTACTTAATGTTCAAATGGAATTTTTGTAGGTATGTGGACCATTTCTGATGACGACTTTTCTGCAACTTCCCTTGTGTCTGTATGAATTGCAAGGGTCTGTGGTCTGTGTGGATACCTGTTTCCTTCCCCATAATGTAATGCTTCCATTGATGGTAGGCTTACTCAATGGAATACATTTCTTTTTCATAGGTGGGATACTTTCAGACAGTGTCTGAAAGTGTCTCCCTGTGGTAAGCCATTGGATGCCCCTGCTAAATAAGAACTGCACTAATAGCATAGTTAGAGGCATCTGTCTCAATCCCAAATGGTTTTTTTAGGTCTAGTAATGTGAGCACTGGAGCATAGAAGATGTGATGCTTCAGCTCAATAAATGCCTTATGCTGGGTTTCAGACCAAAAGAACTTTGATTTTTCTCCACCCTTGGTGACTTGACTTAAATTCCAAGTGATATGAGAGAACCCCGACACGAACCTGCGGTAGAAATTGGAAAGACCCAGAAAGTTGTAGAGCTCTATAAGAGTGGTTGGGGCTGCCCAATACAGAATGAATTGTATCTTGGCTGGCTCCACATGCACACACTGCTCATCAATGATGTACCCCATATATTGAACCTGGGTCATGCCAAAAGTGCAATTCTCCAAATTGGCACATAGCTTGTGTTGTAACTGGGTTTGGAGGACCTATCGAATATGGTGGAGGTGCTCTTCCCAACTCTAGATGAAGATCAATATGTCATCTAAATACACCACCATGAATACATTGGTGAAGGGTCACAAGATTTCATCCATAAATCTCATGAAGGTTACGAGTGCATTCGTCAGCCCCAAAGGCATGACCAACCATTCATAAAGGACCTCCTTGGATTTGAAGGAAATATTCCACACATCAGAGGGTTTGATAGGCACCTGGTGATAACCACGCTTCAAATAAATCTTTCTAAAATATTTGGCCTCCTTGAGGTTGTCCAGAATGTCATCAATCCATGGGATTTGGTAATTATTCCATACATTGATCTTGTTCAATGCTCAATAGTCGATACAGAGTCTCAAGCTCTCATCCTTCTTCTGTACCAATAAAATCTGTCTCCCATAGGGTGACGAGCTTGGACTGATGTGTGGTTTATGAAAAAACTCCTAAATCTACCTCTTTATCTCATCATTCTCCAACATAGAGCATCGATAGACAGGTCCATTGGGTAGCGGTGCACCTAGGGTCATATCAGTGGATTGCTTGACCTAACAGTGCAGGGGCACCCCTGTAGGTGAGGAGAAAATGTCCCTGTACTCCTCCACAACCTTTTCCATCTGCTGCTACTTTGCGGAGGAGTCCTATTTGGAAGCTGTGGCCACAATCTTCTTCTTGCCCTGAGGGCGAACCATAAGGAAAATAAATTTCCTGGTCTGCGAAATGATCTTACTACATTGCTTTGTAGTGATAAAATAGATGGTGGTAGGCAGGGTACCTCTAGTATCATGTGCAACTTATTGACCAAATAATAATCAAATAGCGAGGTCTAAACTCATATACAACATGTCGCTTCCACAAGTATGGTTGTCCTAATAATACATCACAAACTTGAAGAGGGGAAACATAAAAAAATACCTCATCTGTGAAAGGCTTGATGTTGTAGGGAAGGCGACACTATTGGCTGATGCAAAGATCTTTTTTTTGGTGAAGCCACTCAATGTTGTACATTTGCAAATGTGTTTTAGTCGGTAGGCCCAACCGTGTCATGACCTCTGCTGAATTGAGGTTATTTCGGCTCCAGTTTTCAACAAGTAAATGCAACAGAGAAACCTTAACTCACATATATGAGTGGAAGAGGTGT
Source organism: Pinus tabuliformis (assembly GCA_031772625.1). NCBI lineage: Eukaryota > Viridiplantae > Streptophyta > Pinopsida > Pinales > Pinaceae > Pinus > Pinus tabuliformis. The sequence continues at coordinate 1,782,003,969 of CM062816.1, read as the reverse complement.
TCCCCCTCCTCTGGATATTCAGGTTCATTCTTCGAGATCTTGGAGGTGGCCATGGTGGCACTGGGCTCTGCGTCAATGATCTGCTTCCCTTTTCCATTCCCTTTATCGGGTTCTGACTCAGAGTCAGAACATGCATCTGATTTGGAAGCATTTATGTATTTATCCTCATAGCTCCCAACAGGGTAGTACTGCTCCTTGATGGCATTTTGGAATGAATTCCAAGTGGGTGCAGCTGAAAATAGTGAAGGTGTACTTTCATCCTTCTTCTCACAATATGTTTCCCACTAGTCCTTGATGTGGAGGGCAGCTTTGAGAAGTGAAAAAATAATCTTTTCCTGGTTGGAAAAATCATGAACAAAAAAATAACCTTCTAGTAGATTTAACCATTTATCTTACCTTCAAATATGGGGATTTCAAGGTTAACTTGTAACTTAAAGGGTGTGGCGCTTCCAGAGTAGCTTCTGGAAGAATATGTGTCGCCTTTGGTTAGCTGCTAAAGAATTTGGGCAAATTTGTCCATCATCGCATTCCTTTGTCACTCAAGGGCTTCTTCGAGTAAGATTTTGAAAGGATATCCTACCTCCTTGTCTTTCTTCTCTTTTGCCATGGGAGGCCATTGGGATTTGCAAGGATTTTATTGTAAAGGTTCGACCAGTTTGAGCCCTAACTCCTTATATCCCGACCTCATTGGGGACATGCAAATAAAAGCAAAGAATGAGAAAACCGATATGATACCACTGATCCCAACTTAAATACGATCATGAAAAATTATAGATATAACCATGAATACAAATATGCAACAAAAATAACACTTCATTTCATTAATATCAAATATTAAAATATGCTTACAAATAAAATGGAAATAAATCTAGCTCAAACGATGGTTGTTTATCTTTGAGAAGAGATGTAGTGGCTACATGCCTCTGAACTGTGTTATAATGAGGCTCAAAGGCTTATTTGTTATTGAGAAACAATGGAAAACCCTAAAAATAAAAAACCTAATCCTAGGAGATGAAGCGCCAAAACTATGGGCCCCATTTGGGTAAATTGGTACATCAACTTCCCGAGGTCGTAAATTTGGCATACGATCTCCATTTGACACACACAATAACTCGTTAGAAATTTCTATCCAAGAACTACAACTTTCAAATAAAAATATGAGTCTAAGACTCATGTTTTTCTAGTTTTCCGAATATAACGTCATTTAGGTCCTCAAAACGGCTCTGGAAGTTCAGAACCTGAAAAAATGCCAAAAATAGTAAACTATGCTACAATTAAGGAAACTGCAGAAATGAAAGAGACATTGGTGGGGGTCCAAGTAGAACAGGCAGGTGGCCACAAATATCCACCTGGATCAGTCCTCTCCTCTTAGGAAACAATGGTCCCCATTGCATTGAGTGCCTCCATGAGATGGGGAAACTTCTGTTGAACTTGGTCCCAGGGGAGCCACTTGCCTTGATGCAGGAGTTGGCCAGATTTGATAACCCAATATAGTTGGATCCTTTGTTGGCGAATGTTCTTGATCTATGTGTCCATGATCTGATCAGTTTTTTCCTGTTCCATGTAGCCTGGGTTTAGCTCTGTTTGGGTGATTTGTTTTGCAATGGCCAATGTGTCCAACAATGGTGGAAAGTATGGTTGAAGGTAGTCTACATTGAACACTGGGTGCATACTAAGGAAATTTTGAATGCTGAGCTCGAAGACATTATCCCCTATAGCTTTGGTGATGGTGTATGGCCCATATTGGAATGGACGAAGCTTGTGGGGGGTTTAGCGAGGCTCTCCTTCTACAAATGTATCCAAACATTGTCACCCACCTGGAACTTGTTTAGCACCCAATGTTGATCATGGTGCTGCTTGTACTTAGCATTCACTCTGTTCAATATGTCATGGGCCTGTTGGAGGATGTGTTGAATAGGCTTAGTGAATTTGTTAGCCATGTTGGCTTCAGACTGTACGTGAGGTGAATCTGCCTAAGTGGTTGCAAATGGTATGGCCACATCAATGGGACATAATGGCTGAAATACCAACCCTACCTAAAAGGGGATGTGGCATGTTGAGCTATGGAGAGCTCTGTTGTAGCTTTGCTAAACATAAGGGAGAATTTCAACCCATGTGCATGGATTCTTTGAGTTGTACATGCACATAATGTGTACGATCATCCTATTAATGACTTATGTTTGGCTATCATTTGTTGAAAAATGTGCAACAAGAAATGTTAAATTTAGAAAGTGCTAAAAATAAGACTCCTAAAAATAGCATTTCTAAAAATAGCAGTTTGGCTAGTGAGGTCATTGGCCACCTTGGTGAGAGGTGAAACTTCTAAAAATAGCATTTCTGGGTCCCTTCCTATTTATAGCAGTCCCTAGTCTATCTATAGGAAGTAAAATTAATTTTGGTCTTAACATCAACTAGAAATATTAATTAATCAATTCAGTTGAGTTAATTAGTTAAGGAAATTCGAATTTGAAGTCTTTGTGAGCATGCACATGAGTTTCCTCCACCGATTGAGGGAATAAGCATGAGTTCTATAATGAGAGAATCAGTTGACTTAGTTCTAACTAGTCAAGTCCAGTTAGATTATTTTAACAAGTTGTTAAAATAATAAAATATAGTTTGTTAATGCTTGCATGCATGTGACAACTATTATTTTAGATAACTGAGGATTCACTCATGGATAACTGTTGCATGTCAGTTTTGACAGAGACCCAGTTGAGATCAGAGAAGGGACAGTGTACTACCAGTTGGATGAATATTTTTCCTATAAAGGAAGCTCATCCATGATGAGGATTTATCTCCTTCAGGTTTGTGTAGTTATTCCAGAGGTTAGTGTTGTGTGTGAGGTGAGAATCACACAGGTTGCAGCTGGAGGACCCGTGAAAAACTGTGCATAGAAATAGGAGGCTTGGAGGGCAAAGGACAAGGTTTGTGAGAAGTCTTTGACTGTCTATGAGTAGCAAAGGGATTGTACTAAGAGCTGGGTAGCTTCCAAGCTAAGGCTTTGTGTAATTCGAACTATATTTCCACTTGTATGATAATATAGAGATGGGGTTTTAAGCAGGTGCTTTCCCCAGGTAAATTATTCTGTGTAATTTGATTCCTTCTTATCAGTTATATGTGTTCTTATTGATGATGCTCATGGTTGATTAATTTTCCGCTAAATTGTTTGTAGAAGTAGATCAAGTGTTTTGCTTTAGTACATTGCATTACAAGGTTGATCTACAGGTGGGAAATTTCTACATGGTATCAGAGTTAGCTGATTTGTAGAAAAAGTTCTACATGGTATCAAAGCTAGCTGATTTGTAGAAAAAATTCTACAAAATTCTACATCATTTTGGGGCAAGAAAGTCGTGCACTTTGTAAGTTTGGTGTCCAGCATCGACCAGAGACTCGACCAAAATTCACCTAGGAATATGTTGTCCCTGTCTGAGATGATCAATTGTGGGACCCAAAGTGTACCAACACTTGCTCAAAGAAGAGCTTAGAAGTGGCCTTTGATGTGATACTATTTGTGCAGGCCGTGATAATGACCCTCTTAGAGAATTTGTTGATGACCATGAAAACACAGTCGTTGTCATGCTTAGTAGAAGGAAGGCCCGTCATCTAATCCATGTAGATGGATTCCTAAGGTTGACTAAGAGTAGGCAGAGGAGTATATAGGCCTTTCTTCCTGATGGTTTGTTTGGAAATGGCGTAGGAAGTGCAAGATCGAATGTACTACCCAACATCCTGATGAAGGTTTGACCAATAAAAATACTTTTGCGGTACTTCCATTGTTTTCCCTACTTTGAAATGTCCAACAACCCAACTGTAGTGTGCCTCCCAAATCATCTCGGCACGCTCACTTGAATGAACACAGATGTGTCCTAGGTGGCATAACAGTGCATCCTGGAGGTGAATATTTGTAACTTCCTTGCCTTCCAAGAGTGTTTAGTATGAGTTGTCGAATTCTGGATCGCTCTTGTCTAGGTGCAACCACCCCGAAGTCCTCTGCCCACAGAATTCGAGCACAGTGATCATCCCCATGGATGGTGGTTGGCTGAGGTAGTCTGCAACAATATCGGTGTTGCCCTTCTTGTAATTAATGTTCAAATGGAACTGTTGTAGGGATTCAGACCATTTCTGATGGCAATCGGTCTGCAACTTCCCTTGTGTTTGTATGAATTGCAGGGGTCAATGGTGTGTGTGGATGACTATTTTCTTCCCCATAATGTAATGCTTCCATTGACGGTAGGCCCACACAATGGATTCCCCTACTGAGTAAGAGTTTCACCAATAGTATAGTTGGAGGCATTTGTCTCAATCTCCAATGGTTGCTGCAGGTATGGTAATGTGAGCATTGGTGCAGATCAGAGGCGACGCTTCAACTCGACACATGCCGTCTCTTGGGTTTCAAACCAAAATAACTTTTCTTTCACTCTACCCTTGGTGACTTGACTTAAAGGCCAAGTGATACAAGAGAACCCCAACACGAACCTATGGTAGAAATTGGTAAGGCCCAAAAGATGCAGAGCTCTGTTAGAGTGGTTTGAGGGGCCCAAATCTCAAATGAATTGTATCTTGGTTGGGTCCACATGCATACCCTGCTCATCAATGATGTATCCCAGATATTGAACCTGGGTCATGCAAAAAGTTCATTTCTCCAAATTGGCACACAACTTGTGTTATCGCAGGGTTTGGAGGACCTGTTGAATATGGTGGAAGTGTTCTTCCCAACTATGGCTTAAGATCAAGATGTCATCTAAATCCACCACCATGAATGCGTTGGTGAAGGGTCACAAGATGTCATCCATCAATCTAATGAAGGTTGCAGGGGAATTTCTCAGCAAAAAAGTCATGACCAACCATTCGAAAAGGCCCTCCTTGGATTTGAAGGTAGTCTTCCACACATCCAAGGGTTTGATAGGCTCCTGGTGATAAATGGAATTCAAATCAATCTTGCTAAAATATTTTGCCCCCTTAAGCTGGTCCAGAAGATCATCAATCCATGGAATTGGGTACCTATTCCATACAATGATCTTGTTCAGTTCCCAATAGTCAATACAGAGTCTCCAGGTCCCATCATTCTTCTCTACCAATACAATTGGGCTTCCACTGGGTGAAGAGCTTGGCCTATTGTTCCCTTTCTACAACAACTCTTGAATCTACCTCTTGATCTCATCGTTCTCCAACACAGAGCATCGATAGTTCATTCCATTGGGTAGAAACACACTTAGGGTCAGACCATTGGAATTTGACCTAATAGTGTAGTGGAACCCTTGTAAGTGATGAGAAAATGTCCTTCTACTCCTCCATGACCTTGTTCATCTACTTTTTTTGTGCATAGGAGCCCTGTCTAGAAGTTGTGGCCACAATATTCTTCTTTCCCTACGGGTGAATCATAAGGAAAATAAATTTCTTAGTCTACGAAATGATCTTATTGCATTGCTTTGCAGTGATCAAAGAGATGGTTGTAGGCGGGGCTACCTCTGGTATCCTGTACAACTTATTGCCCAAAGTAATAATCAAAGAGAAAGGTCTATACTCATATACAACATGCCACTTCCACAAGTATGGTTTTCCTAATAATACATCACAAACTTCAAGAGGATAAACATCACACAGTACCACATCCGTGAAGGGCTTGATGTTGTAGGGAAGGAAACACTTCTAGCTGATGTGGAGATCCCATCCTTGGTAAAGGCACCCAATGGTTTACGATTGTAGATGTTCTATAGTTGGTAGGCCCAACTACTTCACAACCTCTTCTGAAATGAGGTTCTTTTGGCTCATGCTGTCGATAATTAAATGTAGTGGAGAACCCTTCACCCACATCATTGAGTGGAAGAGGCATCCCCCCTCCTCTAGATCTTGAGGATCATTCTTCTGGATCTTGGTGGTGGCCATGGTGGAACTAGGCTCTGCATCAATGATCTACTTCCCTTTGTCATTCCCCTTGTTGGGTTTTGAATCAAAGTCAGAACATGTGTCTGATTTAGAATCCTTCAGCTTAGCCACTAGTGACTGCTTGGCCTGACACTCACTTGTGTTGTGAGTGGAGCTCTTATGGACCTCACACCATTTACCCGTGTCCTTATTTGTATTCATGGTGTCCTTCTTTTCTTGCGGATTTGGGGGTTGTCCTGGTTCATCCTGCCTTAGCTTTGTCCTTTGCTCTGCGGTTTGGGGGAGCCTTTCCCTTGCTTCAGATTCACAAATCCAAAGTCTAGCTTCTTCTGTTTAAACTTCTACTCAATATTGAGAGCATACTGGTACACCATGTTGAGTGAGGATGTCCAGGAAATCCATCTCATCCTGGATGTACTTATGTAGGTAGTCACGGTACTTGAGTACCAAACGTTTCTCATAATCCTTGATGCTCAACTTTGTAGGAAGTGTATGAAAAACATTGGTAAACTCTGACATGTCTTGGTCCCTTCCCTGCCACAACCTGGTCCACTTTATGTATTTATCCTCATAGCTCCCGACAGGGTAGTATTGCTCCTTGATGGCATCCTAAAATGAATTCCAAGTGGGTGTGACTAAAAATAGTGAGGGTGTACTTTCATCCTTCTTCTCACAATAGGTTTCCCACCAATCCTTGATGTGGGGGGTGTAGAAATTTTGAATAATTTAACACATATTCAACAGAGATTATCCTGATCATGTACTATTGCGGAATACATACACAATACATAAGCTCCTCTACATTGATCATCAATATAGCAGCATCAATAACAATAAAACATCAAGAGCATTCACACATTAACACAGTATGTAACCCGGGGAAAGCATCTCGCTAAAAAACCCCACACTATCTATATATTAATGATTGAGACCATGTAACATTACAAAGTACAATGCTTATCACAAGCAATCCAGTACCAGCTCCACCTGTTACACACAATACAGCTAAGATCTGATCTCCAAATCTATTCCACTGCTTGCCTTCCTTCACTGCTCAATACCTGCTCAAGAATGAATGAGAATGGTCTACCAAACTCGTATTTCACCTCCAAAGAATCACTCACAATGCGTAAGACGTGACCAAAAGCTACAAAATGGGCAAATACATGAGCAAACTCATTGGCATACTCAATCCCTTGATTGTGCAAGATCTGATGCACAACTATAGTCACAACTAATAGCAATCTGATTCTCTAACACCTGTCCCTGCTGAACTAAACATGCACTGACATGCAACTGAGTTAACTGATGTATTCTGTAGTTGTATTATGAGTTAATAATTAGTTTAACAACTCATCATTAGTCTATCTGTAGTTAGAATAACTACAACTAGTTTAACCAAGTCAAACTGAACACAACTCCATCAACTCCACAATCAACTCCACCAAACTCAACTGATTGAGTTCTAACTGAAGTCATGCATGCAACAACTCAACTGACTCATAAGAAAAGCGTATTTCCTTCTGACAGCTGCATGGGCCACATCTGTAGCTCAAACTGAAGTGCTCCAAGAGAATAAGATCGAGTTTATAGTCCAAATATTATTATGAGACAATAATATTTGACTTTTCTATTTTTGACAGCCAGTCTAAAAATAGACTTTGATCACCCACACTGTGGTCACCCACACTTTGGTCACCCACATTGTGATCAATCACACTGTGATAAAAAATAGAACTTGCGCCATAATTTTCCTGTGGGCCCACTTAGTGAAGGCGACTCTTTTCACTAAGCTCCATCATCTTGTTGCAATATCAACACTCCCTCTCAACAAGATATGGATTATTAGCAACCCCTATCCTGCCTCGGTGGTACTCGAATTTGCTCCTGGTGAGAGCCTTCGTCAGAATATCAGCATCCTGATCCTCCGTTGGAATGTATGAAAGCAACATGATCCTCCGCTGCACACAATCTCTGATATGATGGTACCTGATGTCAATATGCTTAGATCTATCATGAAATACAGGATTAGCCGAGAGTTTAATGCAACTCTGGTTATCACAGTAAATCACAGTAGGATCCAAATGATAACCAAACAAACCAACCAGGATCTTCCTCATCGATATAGCCTCGCATGCAGCCAAACTTGCTGCCATATACTCGGCCTCCGCTGAACTGAGTGCCACGGATCTCTGCTTCCTGCTGTACCAAGAAACTGTTGTCGATCCAATACTGAAGACCCCTCCTGATGTGCTCTTTCTGTCCGTTGGGCTCCTTGCCCAATCTGCATCCGTGAAGCCACATAGCTTCACCTCATCCTCCTGTCTGTACCACAAACCATATCCCGATGTGCCTCTCAAGTAGCGCAATACATGCTTGCCTGCCTTCCTGAAGAGCTTGGTAGGCTTAACCATAGCTTGTGAAAGCTGGTTAACTGCATAGCATATATCAGGTCGTGTATTGACCAAATACATCAGCGACCCTACCAACTGTCGATAAACAGTGGCATCCACTTCTTCTCCCGAAGTGGCATCCTCCTTCCTCCAACCTCCAGGAAGAGGAGTATCAACAGGCTTGCAGCCATGCATGTTGAACTTCTCCAGTATCTCCTGAGCATACTTGCCCTGAGAAACAAACAGTCCACCACTGCGCTGCCATATTTCCAATCCTAGGAAATAGTGAAGGAGGCCCAAGTCCTTCATCTCAAACTCTGTAGCAAGATCCTTCTTGCATGACAGTATCAATAGCTCATCACCCATTAGAATCAAATCTTCAACATACAGTACAATGATAAGCAACTTACCCTCCACCACAATCTGGTATAGGTTAGGATCCGCCTCGCTCTTGGAGAATCCAAGTCCTGTGAAATAGCTATCTATCTATGTGTACCAAGCACGTGGTGCTTGCTTCAACCCATACAGCGCTCTCTTGAGCCTGCACACATGCGACTCGTTGCTGAAGACCTCAAAGCCTTCGGGCTGCTCAATGTACACCTCCTCCTCAATGACTCCATTGAGGAACACAGTCTTCACATCCATCTGATGAATGTGCCATCCCATCTGCGCTGAGAGAGAAAGAATCGTCCGTATGGAAGAATACCTTGCATCAGGTGCAAAGGTCTCCTCATAATCGATCCCCTCTATCTGTGAAAAGCCTCGGGTAACAAATCTTGCCTTGTACTTCTCCACAGTCCCATCAGCTGCCTGCTTGACCTTGTAGATCCATCTCGAACCCACCACTGATTTCCCTTCCGGTCTAGGAACAATCTCCCATGCACTGTTTCTGACAATAGAATCATACTCTTCCACCATGGCGTCTACCCATGCGGGATCCTCCACAGCTTCCTCGAAAGAGGATGGCTCAGTCACAACACACTTGCTCATCAGAGCCATGTATCTAGTGTACCAATCAGGTGACTGTCTCTACCTGCGTTGGGCTGTAGGTGGTCCTACAACTTTCTCTGCATCTTGAGCCAGTCGCTCAGCTTCTGTCAAGCGCTTTCGCCCTCTGATGGTTGGCGCTGCATGAGTGGTCTCTTCCACTCCATGAACCTCGTCCTGTGGCTGATCCACGTCCTGAAGCTCATCCTTAGGAACTAATAGCTCCTCATTTGCATGCAAGTGTAGCTCCCTCTCAAGCGAACACATCATGGCTTTATCCTCGTGAAATTTTATATCCCGTCGCACAACAGTTTTACCACTGTCTGGCAAATACACACGATAGTTGTGGGGCGTATCAGTGTACCCCACAAATATCCCAACCTCTGCGGTCGGCTCCAACTTCTTCCTGGCATCCTTCGTCACATGCATGTAAACATTAGCACCAAAAATCCTCAAATGAGAAAGATCAGGCTTCTTACCAGAATAAGTCTCCTCAGGTGTACTCATGCCAAGTATCCTATGAGGACAACGGTTCTGCACATAAACTGCTGTATTGCATGCTTCCACCCACAAGTGAAGGGATAGGCCCTGATCATGCAACATTGCCCGTGCAACACCCACAATCGTTCTGTTCTTCCGCTCAGCTACCCCGTTCTGCTGTGGGTTATGGGGAGTTATGAGCTCTCTACGAATCCCTTCTGCCTTGCAGAAATCCTTGAACTCGTCCGAGATGTATTCACCACCATTATCGCTCCTAAGAGCCTTCACCTTCTTCCCCGACTCCTTCTCGACCAGTGCTTTGAATTCATATAACTTTGAATATGTCTCACTCTTCTTCTGCATGAAGAAGATCCAGCACTTACGAGAGAAATCATCAACAAAAATCACATAATACCTGTGTTTCGCTGTTGAAGGAACTGAGAAAGGTCCACACATGTCTGTGTGAATTCTCTCAAGGATCGTCGTGGCGTGACTATCCTTCTCGTGAAAGGTGGCTTTCACAAACTTCCCCAAAGTACACCCCTTGCACTAATCTGATTGCGCAAGTGTGCCTTTAGGAGGCCCTGTAGTGATCTGCTGCAGTATCTTCAAGGCTCCATGGTGAAGGTGACCCATTCTCCTGTGCCACAACTCGCCATCATCCCAGCTCACCAATCCTTCTGCCTTGCCACCATTGATACACATCCATCTACATGCAACTTATAAAGGTTCCTCACTCAGACCCCTATCTTCCAGGTCTCACCAGTTGTCTTGCTGTGCAGGAAAGCCTTTCCCTCGCTGAAAACAACATCATACCCCTTGTCTTCTAACATCGCCACTGAGATGAGATTCTTCATCAATCCTGGAACATGCATGACTTCCTTCAATACGAAGGGTTTACCAGACTCCCTCTCAAAGGAAATGGTACCGATACGTCGCACTGTATCTACCATCATTGCCCATCTCGATGTGCACTCCAAGATCTTTGTCCTCCAGATCAGAGAACAAATCTCTATCTCCCGTCATGTGAAAAGATGCACCACTATCCAAGAACCACACTAATCCCATCACACTTGAAACCAAGCATGCGATCAATGAAAAATCAAGCTCAAACTGTGAGGCTAGAGCCTCTCCTGCTGAAGATCTAGCAGCCTGCTTGTTCTTCTTCTTCTGCGGACAATTAGTGGCATAGTGTCCGTGCTGGTGACAATGAAAACACTTCACCTTGGACATGTCCTGCTTCTTGCCTTTCGCACCGGAATGAGAAGCTTTCTTGTTCTTCCCCTTCTTTGCTTTGGTAGCCAAAGCGCAATTCTCTTCATCAGATACCTTTGATGAAGATCCATTCTCACCTTTATTGTTTCTGAGTTTATCCTTGAGCGCCAGGTCGCTCTTGCTTTGGAATAACATTTGCAATCCGTTGAAAGACATTTCAACAACACTGCTGCAAATTCGATTTCCACCAGCTCAAACTCAACTGCTTCCGATCTAAAATTCGTGAGAACACAATATTTCTCGTACAGAGATTGACTGTATGGGCATTCACCGGATATCTCACCTTCCAAAGGAAGGATGAATCCAGAGGCTACCTGGCCCGATTACAGACTCTGCCTAAAGAAATAGAATGTAAACACTTCCTGAATAGTAGATCTGATGATCAATCCTCGCTTGATATCCTGTAAAAATCTCTTCTACAAATCAAGAAGCTACGATACCATGTAAAAATTTTGAATAATTTAACACATATTCAACAGAGATTATCTTGATCATGTACTATTGCAGAATACATACACAATACATAAGCTCCTCTACATTGATCATCAATATAGCAGCATCAATAACAATAAAACATCAAGAGCATTCACACATTAACACAGTATGTAACCTGGGAAAGCATCTCGCTAAAAAACCCCACACTATCTGTATATTCATGATTGAGACCATGTAACATTACAAAGTACAATGCTTATCACAAGAAATCTAGTACCAGCTCCACCTGTTACACACAATACAACTAAGATCTGATCTCCAAATATATTCCACTGCTTGCCTGCCTCCACTGCTCAATACCTGCTCAAGAATGAATGAGAATGGTCTACCAAAATCGTATTTCACTTCCAAAGAATCACTCACAATGTGTAAGACGTGACTAGAAGCTACAAACTGGGCAAATACATGAGCAAACTCATTGGCATACTCAATCCCTTGATTATGCAAGATCTGATGCACAACTATAGTCACAACTGATAGCAATCTGATTCTCTAACACCTGTCCCTGCTGAACTGAACATGCACTGACATGCAACTGAGTTAACTGATGTATTCTATAGTTGTATTATGAGTTAATAATTAGTTTAACAACTCATCATTAGTCTATATGCAGTTAGACTAACTACAACTAGTTTAACCAAGTCAAACTGAACACAACTCCATCAACTCCACAATCAACTCCACCAAACTCAACTGATTGAGTTCTAACTGAAGTCATGCATGCAAAAAATCAACTGACTTATAAGAAAAGCGTATTTCCTTCTGATAGCTGCATGGGCCACATCTGTAGCTCAAACTGAAGTGCTCCAAGAGAATAAGATCAAGTTTATAGTCCAAATATTATTATGAGACAATAATATTTGACTTTTCTATTTTTGATAGTGAGTCTAAAAATAGACTTTGATCACCCACACTGTGGTCACCCACACTTTGGTCACCCACATTGTGATCACTCACACTGTGATCAAAAATAGAACTTGCGCCATAATTTTCCTGCGGGCCCACTTAGTGAAGGCGACTCTTTTCACTAAGCTCCATCATCTTGTTGCAATCTCAACAGGGGGTGGTTTTGATAAGTGAAAAAGTAATCTTTTCCCATCTGGAAAAATCATGAATAGAAAAATATCCTTCTAGTAGATTTAACCATTTATCTACAACATCCGCATCTATCTGACCTTCAAATATGCCTATGTCAAAGTTAACTTGTAACTTAAAGGGTGTGGCACTTCTGTAGTAGTTACTAGAAGGAGATGTGTCGCCTTTGAGTAGCTGCTGAATAATCTGGGAAAAGTTGTCCATCATCGCGTTCCTCTGTCACTTGAGGGCTTCTTCAAGCAATATTTTGAAAGGATCTTGTACCCCCTCATCTTTCTTCTCTTCTGCCATGGGAGGTCGTTGGGATTTGCAAGGTTGGTCTTGCAAAGGTTCGACTAGTTCAAGCCCTAACTCCTTATATGTCGACCTCGTTGGGAACATGCAAAGAAAAATAAAGAAAGAGAAGACTTCTCTGATTACACTGATACACAATTAAATAGGAACGAAACAAATTATAGATATAACCATGAATACAAATATGCAACATAAATAACACTTCATTTGATTAATATCAAATACTGAAATATGCTTACAAACACAATGGAAATAAAACTAGCTCGGGCAATGGTAGCTTAGCTATGAGAAGAGATGTAAACGATACATGCCTCTGAGCTGTGTTACAATGAAGCTCAAAGGCCTATTTATTATTAAGAAGCAATGGAAAACCCTAAACATCCAAAAACCTAACCCTACGGGATGAAGCACCAAAACTATGGGCCCCGTTTGGGTAAATTGGTACATCAACTTCCCTGGGTCGTAACTTTGGAATACGGTCTCTGTTTGGCACGCACAATACCTCGTTAGAAATATCTATCTGAGGAATACAAACGTTGAAGGAAAAAATCAATCAATATCTCTTGTTTTCTTGTTTTTCCCATAAAACATCGTTTAGGGCCTCAAAATGTCTCTAGAAGTTCAGGACTCGAAAAACTTCTAAAAATAGTAAATTGTGCTACAGTTAAGGAAACTGAAAAACTGAAAGGGACAGTGGTGGTGGTTCAAGTGAGATAGGTGGGTGGCCACCAATATCCACCTTGATCAGTCCTCCCCCCTTAGGAAACAATGGTTTCGATTGCGTTGAGTGCCTCCATGAGATGGGGAAACTTCTACAGAACTTGGTCCTTAGGGAGCCACTTACCTTGGTGCAGGAATTGGCCAGCTTTGATAACCCGATATAGCTGGATCCTCTATTGGTGAGTGTTCTTGATCTGTGTGTCCATGTTTTTATTAGTTTTGGCCTGTTCCACGCAGCCTGGGTTTAGCTCTGTTTGGGTGATTTGTTCTGCAATGTTGGATGTGTCCAACAATGGTTGAAAGTATTGTTGAAGGCAGTCTACATTGAACACTGGGTGCATACCAAGGAAAGTTGGAATGCTAATCTCGAAGGAATTATCCCCTATAGCCTTGGTGATGGTGTATGACCCATATCAAAGTGGGAAAAGCTTGCGGTGGGGTACATCGAGGCGCTCCTTCTACAAATGTAGCCAAGCCTTGTCGCCCATCTAGAACTTGTGCGACAACCGATGTTGATCATGGTGTTGCTTTTACTTAGCATCGGCTCTATCCAATATATCATGGACCTACTGACAGATGTGTTGAATGCGCCAAATGAAGTAGTTAGCCCTATCGGCTTCAGACTGAACGTGAGAAAAATCTGCCTGAGTAGCTGCAAATGGTATGGCCACATCAATGGGACATAATGGTTGAAATCTCAGCCCTACTTGAAAGGAGCTGTGCCTTGTTGAGCTATGGAGAGATCTATTGTAGCTATGATGGACATAGGGGAGGCTTTCATCCCATGTGCATGGATGCTTTGAGTTGTACATCGCAAAATGTGTATGATCATCCTGTTGACGATTGATCAGGTGCTCAAGTTTATGTTCAAAAATAAAAATTCATATAATGGAATGGAAACTATATGGTTGGATATATCTTAGCGATCTGAATCCAATGCAACTCATTTCATCGAAAATGGAGTTCGGATGCTCCCATAAATGAGTTCTAATCAGTTTTCTAAACAGGCAAAATAAGTGCACAGTCAACAAGTTCAAGTCTCTTTAGCCAATCGGGAGGTGCCAAGTGTCACTCTATCGTTGGTCCCACAAATCGGCCCATCACATCACATCGGCATAAGTTTTCTATTAAAAATTGGCCCCTGGTCCCATCGATATGCGATATGCGATATCACATAGATCGCATCACAAAATCGCATCGTAGCAGGAAGTCTTGTTAAGAATCACCTTACCCGCACCAATAGTGAAACGCCGATGGAACCAGATGTGAAAAGAGAATATGTTACAATATATGGAATGTTTGAGTCCTGCACTGATTGCGGTAAGCCAATATATACCAGACGCGAAATTTTTATGAATCGTGGTGCATAAATCATTAAGTCCGCCATTGCAAATTGCTCATCATAGTTTTTGAAAGGAGTTGTTCTATCCGTCTCTCTACCAACGCCGATTGTGATTGCGATTTCCGAACCTACTGGGAAGTATGGCTCCAGTGGCCGAAATGTGGCAAATTTGGTGGATTTTAGGCCAAATTTGATGGTTAGTGGCCAGAAAAAGGGAATTTGTTGAGAAAATTGTGGGAGAATTGGGAGAGGTCATAATTGGGTATTTTCTCTATTTAAACACTTTATTTATAAATCACAGTCAATTAGTGTTAAGGGTTAATATTGTGCTTAAGTGCTAAACCTTTCCTTAAGCACCTTTCTTAAAAGTATGAATTAAGCACATGGGTAGTATTCAGAAAGTGGTAAGCGGTATCTCGCTGAGCATCCTCAGTGCTCCGTGGTGCAAGTGTCCCATTCACCTGTGCCATAGCTCATTCAGTTCCTTTTCACCATTAAGATTGTCGCCTATCAGTGCCATTGGAGATTCGAGCTGCAATCTATACAGTCTGTTGCTTTGAGCTCCAATTTGTCTCCTCTTCTTCAAGCTTGGATGTTTGACACATACTTTCCTTCCAATGAAGTATACATCATATCCCTTGTCCTATAACTGAGACACTGAAATTAGATTCATTCCTAACCTGGGCACATCTTCAGTTATTATCCAAATTAGGTGGAAAAAGGAGTGAATTCTAGCAGTTTTGGCTATTCTAAACTCATTGAGACAGGTTTTAGAGGCATTTGAGCATTATAAACACACTTTTGTTGTAATTTTGAGCATAATAGAGAGGCCCAAGCATTGCAAGCTGGACCAAGGACACGTAGCCTAGGAAGGGTGAACTCCTCATCAAATATCTATGTTGTGTGTTGTATTTTGACGCTCTTTGCTATTATTTTGCTGTTGTTCAGCATATGTTTTATGTTAAATTGTTTATAACATTTACATAAGAAACTCCCATGGGAATCAATTAATTAAGAAAAAATGGTGAATCTCATTTTCTTCATTATTTCTATTGGTGAAGTTGCAGACTTTGTTTGAAATTTACTTTAGCTGCTTTTGTCTATTACTTCAGTGTTCTGGGTTCAGAATTGGTGTCTGGTTTCTGGTATTTTTTTCTGGTTACTGCATTTTGAGAAGCTATTGGTAGTTGATTGTGGAAAGGAGATTAGTTGATGCACATGTACTTGATGTTTATTTGATGCTCATGGATCCAGTATGAAAATTTATGAAACGTGGTCCCTGGAAGAAATAGAAGGTTGCAGCCTTTAGTAGGTCAGCACCTACGTACTAGTACTTCAACTAGTACAAGAGCTAAGGGGGTTGTAGCTCCCTTCCAGGAGAGGCTGGAGAACGAGAGAAGGTAGTAGCCTTCTGCAGGTAGAAGCCTGCGTACTGGTATAAGTCTGCACCAGTACAGAAACATTGTAAAAAGAAGTTTCTAATTAAAAGAAGATAGAGACAAATTGCAGCAGGTGGTTTTCACCCACATTGGGTTTCCACCTTATATCTGGTGTTCTTATGTGTGATTGTCTTCTGCTCGGTTTTGGTCACTATTTATATGATTCTGATGCATAGATTAATGATCATTAAATTATAAGTCTGCATGGTTTTAACATATATGATCTGGGTGTGAAATTAAAAAGAATTGACTTGATAATACTGATTCACCCCCCCTCTCAGTATTATTTCCAACAATTGGTATCAGAGCAAGTCCTTCTGAAGAAGCTTGATCGCTTGATGGAAGATCTATCATCATGAGCAACTACGAGAGAGAAGCATCAATCAGGCCACTAATTTTTGATGGGACCAACTTCGTCTATTGGAAGGTAAGAGTCACAACCTATCTTCAATATCTTGGTACAGAAGTCTGGGACATAATAGATACTAGGTACACCTTTCCATCAGCAACTCCTACAGATCCGATTAGTAAGAAGCAATATGAAACAAATGCAAAGGCTGTCAATACTCTATTAGGATGTCTATCTCAATTAGAATTCGTCAAGGTTACGCAGTATAAATCCGCAAAAGAAATATGGGACAAGATTGTTCTGAGCTATGAAGGAGATGAACAGGTAAAACGAGCAAAACTTCAAACCCTCAGAATTCAGTATTAAATTCTCAGAATGCACAATGATGAAAGTGTGGCTTACTATTTCCTACGTATATATGAGATTGTTAACTGTATGAAAAACTTGGGTGAAGAAATAAAAGAGGTTGTTGTGGTTGAAAAGGTTCTAAGATCTTTGTCCTCTAAGTTTGAATCGAAAGTGTCTGCAATAGAAGAAAAGGAGAATCTACGAAACCTTACCATGTCACAGCTATACGGAATTCTAACTGCTTACGAAATGAGGAAAGGAGGACCATCAGACAGGAGAGAATCTGCTTTCAAGGCTAAGGCAAAGGAGATTACTATGAGTCAGGACATATGTCAGAAGAAGAGGAAGAATCAAATTTTGTCAAGAACCTTCAACGAGGTGCTGGAAGATTCAGAGGTAAGTTACCTTTCAAATGATTTGCTTGTGGAAGAGTCGGTCACTATGCTGCTAAATGTCCTCATAAAGATAAGCTTGACAAGGGTAAGGAACCTGTTAGATGGAACAAGAAACAGAATAAGAAAATCTATTACACTCATGAAGACAGTTATGGACTTTCAAACAATGATGAAGATGATCAAGGTAACAATTATAAACTTTTAATGGCTTTTGAAGATGATGATTTCTTGGATGCTATAGATGAAGAAGGTCTTTATGAAGAAATTTCTAGACTCAAAATTTGTTTAGAAGAGAAGAATATGATTATTGATAATCTACAAATTCAACTTGCTGAAAGGGATAAACATCATGAAAAGTTAGAATGTGAAATTGTGGGACTTAGAAAAGAGATTGAGAAAACTAAAGCTCTTAATTTTAGATTTATTAAAGGATCTGAAACCTTGGATGAGATTATCAAAGTGCAGCGTTCTCCTCTAATCAAGAAAGGTCTGGGATATAGTGAAGAAGCATCTCAAGCGCAGAAGCCATCCACCTCCAAAAGTTATATTGATGCAGCAAGGAGAAGTGAACAAATTGACAATCGACAAAAAAGGCACAATACTGCTCACCAGGTAAATCAGGGACATTTTTCTTCAAGAATGAATAGAGTTCACCAAGTAAATCAGGGACAATATGCTTCAAGGATAAACAGAATCTACAACAGACCACAGGTAAATCATTCTCAATTTTCCTCAAGAATGGATGTCAATGAAAACTACAATCATTCGGTCTGCAGGGTTGATAATCGCAGGAATTTCTTCAATGGGCAATGTTTCTCTTGTCATAACTTTGGACACAAAGTAGCTCAGTGTGTTGCCTACAAAACTATCATGACTAGAGAAGCTCAAAAACAAAGGAGTATGACTGGGATCATGAAAAGAACCTACAATAACTTTTCTGCTCTTGAAAATGAAATAGAATGTTCTATTTGTAATAATTTTGGTCATGAAGATTCTAAATGCAGGAGCAGGTTTCGGCAGAAAACTCAGAAGGAGCAAGCCTCAAATATCAGAACATGGAGAATAAAAGAACCACAACCAGAAAGATGTGGTATAGCCTTATATGCGGAAGGACAGGAAAATCAATGGTACATAGATAGTGGATGTTCGAAACATATGACAGGTGATAAAGAGAAACTTCAGTCATATAGTGCCTTGGAGAAGGAGAAGAAGGTCTCGTTTGGAAATGACACCCCCGTGCTCATAAAAGGTAAAGGCTCTGTTCAGTTGAAAGAAAAGGTCAAAGCTGGAAATGTTATGTATGTTGATGGCTTAAAGCACAATCTATTGAGTGTCAGTCAGATGTGCGATCAAGGAACTGAGGTAATATTTCGATCAAATGGATGTAGTGTTCATGATCTTGATACAGGAAAAGAAGTGATCAAAGGCATAAGAACACCAAATAATTTGTACATATTCAAAGAAGGACACCAATAATGTTATCTGAGAAAGAATGATGAACACTGGCTATGGCACCGGAGATTGGGGCATCTGAGCTTCTCACAGATAAGGAAAGCATGCAAATACCAGGCAGTTCGTGGTCTTCCAGACATCAGAATTCCAGACAATACAATATGCAAATCATGTCAGTTTGGTAAGCAAACCAGAACTAACTTCCCTGAGAAGGAAGGATCAACTAGCAGGCCACTTTAACTTGTCCATACTGATGTATGTGGTCCATCTAGGAAAAGGTCACCTCAGGGAGAAGAATACTTTATATTATTCATTGACGATTTTTCCAGGATGTGTTGGATAGGACTTATGAAGCACAAAGATGAAGCCTTCGAAAAATTCAAATCTTTCAAAGCCTTGGTTGAAAATGAATCAGATCACAAAATTAAATGCCTCAGGTCTGATAGAGGTGGGGAGTTTACCTCAAATGAATTTTTCGACTTTTGTGAAGAACATGGAATAAGAAGGGAATTCTCTACTGCAAGGAATCCCCATCAAAATGGAGTAGTGGAAAGGATGAACATAACAGTTCAACAAATGGCCCGTGCTATGATGGATGAGTCTGGAACTCCAACAACTTTCTGGGGTGAAGCTGCATTTGCTGCAGTTGTTATTCTCAACAAGACAAATGTTTAGGTGAACATCACTCAAACTCCTCATGAGCTCTAGTATGGTAAGACTCCTACGGTAAAACATTTGAAAATTTTTGGAAGCAAATCCTATAATAAAAATAATGATGAAAATCTTGGCAAGTTTGAACCTAGAGCAGATGAAGGCATTCTCCTTGGATACTCTCCCCACAACAAAGCATACAAGTGTTACAATAAAAGACTTGGAAGTATTGTTGACAGCATTGATGTAGTGGTTGATGAAGAAGGAAACATTCCTAGGAAGGTAAATTCCAAGCATTTTGAAGATGATGAGGACCATCCTTCTACATCAAATCAGACTTATGATGAAGAAGAAGCTCAAGAAGTACCAGAAGGACAGGTAAGGATAGAAGAAAAGACTCCATCCAAATATGTACAAAAGAATCATCCAAAAACTCAAATTCTGGGGCAAAAAGAGGCAGGCATACAAACAAGAAGATCAATTGCAGAAGCCTCAAGCTATTTGGCATTGCTCTCCTCCATTGAACCACAAAATGTAAAAGAGGCATGCAAAGATGAATGCTGGGTCAAGGAAATGGATGAAGAACTTGAGCAGATCGAAAAGAATAACACTTGGGAGTTGGTTCCTAGACCAAAAGATAAGAATGTCATAGGGACAAAATGGATCTTCAAAAACAAGATGAATGAAAACGGGGAAGTAATTAGAAACAAGGCCATAATTGTTTGCAAAGGGTATGCCCAACAAGAAGGAATAGACTTTGAAGAAACTTTTGCTCTCGTCGCTAGACTTGAGGCCATCAGAATGTTCCTTGCTCTCTCTAGCTTTCAGATGTTCAAAGTATTTCAAATGGACGTGAAATCAGCCTTTCTGAATGGAAACTTAGAAGAAGAAGTGTATATTGAGCAACCAGATGGTTTCATCCTTGGGAATGATCCAAATCTTGTATGCAGACTAACAAAGGCTCTCTATGGTCTTAAATAGGTACCAAGGGCTTGGTACTATCGTTTGGACAAATACCTTCATCAACAAGGTTTTTCAAAAGGATCAGCAGATAGCAATCTTTACATAAAAATTGAAAATGACAAATTGCTAATACTTGTTGTGTATGTATATGATATTATCTTTGGTAGCAATGAAGAAGCTATGAGTCAAAACCTTGCCTTGGTAATGCAGAAAGAATTTGAAATGTCATTGCTTGGAGAGCTGACATATTTTCTTGGTTTACAAATTCAACAAAATGAAGGTGCATCTTTTTATCTCAAACCAAGTACCTCAAGCAGATCTTGAAGAAATATGGCATGGAAGATGCAAAACCTGTATGTACTCCTATGGTTACAGGATGCAGCCTCAGTGCAAATGATGAATCAGCAGCGGTGCATCAACCAACCTATAGATCCATGATTGGAAGTCTGCTTTATTTGACAGGTACCCGGCCAGACATCATGCATGCAGTAGGAATGGTTGGAAGATTTTAGGCAAATCCTAAGGAAACTCATCTTCAGGCAGTAAAGAGAATTTTCAAGTATCTTCAAGGAACTCAAAACTATGGCCTATAGTATCCTAGAGATGCAGATCTCACTCTTCATGCTTATACAAATGTAGATTGGGCTGGAAGCGTGGATGACAGAAAAAGCACTAGTGGTGGTGCATTCTTTATGGGTTCCAGATTAGTATCTTGGTTTAGCAAGAAACAGAGTTCTATTGCATTATCTACAACCGAGGCAGAATATGTGGTTGCGGCAGCTTGTTGCACTCAACTCCTTTGGATGATGCAAACCTTGCAGGATTTTCAAATCACTTGCATACCACCTATCTACATCTTATGTGACAATACAAGTGCAATCAACATTTCAAAGAACCTAGTCATGCATTCAAAGACCAAGCACATACCTATCAAATATCATTTTCTCCGGGAACAAGTGCTTGAACAAAAGGTCAAGATGGAGTATATTCCCTCTAAGGAACAAGTTGCTGATATACTCACCAAACCACTGCCCAGGGAGACCTTTGAATACCTTAGACAAAAGCTGGGGGTAGTTGATGCATCATCTTGTTGTTGAATCTTGTCTGTTTCAGAGATTGTTGGTGGTACACGAGTTTCATATGGGGTATATGCGTACAGTCACTGGTTTATGGATTGGTCAGAGACCAGCTGGCATAGGTTCAGGGGGAGCATATAGTCTTCTAATAATGCATTGTTGGCATTATTGCAGAAGATCTTGGAGGAGCAAGTACTCAGCTATTGTTGATTTCAGGTGGAAATCATGCAGAGGGAGAACAGAAGGAGAACATGGTCACTGATCTGAATAGTGATTGACGGATGTTGCTGATATTAGTTATTGGTGACTTTCACAAGTCTTGCTCTAGATATTTCGTCTCTATGTCATGTATTCTTATCAAGGCCATGTAATGGCCTATTTTGGTTTCCCCACTATGCCTGGGATGAATGATGTAATGTATTTTTTTGTCATTTTTCTGATGTATCCCCACTTGGTTGGATGAATGATCCCCACTTGGTTGGGTGATGGATGTATGTATAGAGTCTTTTTGTGATAGGAAGGTCATTTATGATGTATAAGTCATGGTTCTTCTTGAAGAACATCTAATTGCAGATCTTTCCTATAGTCAGGGGGAGCATGGTCAGCACAACAGAGCAAATATTTCAGCATGTAATCAGGGGGAGCATAGCCCTTTGCCCTTGATGACAAAGGGGGAGAATGACTTTGGGATCTCGGGGTTGCCATCAAGTCCAAAGGGGGAGATTGTTGGCATTATGATGTAGGTGTGGTGCTATGGCATAAGTGTTGTCCTTGATGGCAACTCATTCAAGTAGCATATCAAGTTCAGGCTCTCAAAATAATGAAGAAAATGAGATATCCGCAGGTTTCTGTTCATACAGATGCGGACTTAGGCAGGGTCCGCAGGTTCTCCATTCAAAAAGTGCGGACATGTTCACAGGTTCTCCGAACAAAAGGTGCGGTCCTAAAAGTGCACAGACTTTCATGCAGAGAAAATGTGCACGTGGAAAATCTTATGTTTTGTCCTTGGTATTTAGTCCGACGCTTTTGATCCTATGGTTTTGGTCCGTGGTTTTGGCATCTAAAATATTGATCCCTGGTATTGGGTCCCTAGTATTGGATCTCTATGGTTTTGATCCATGGTTTGAGAAAGGCCTAGACTATAAAAAGGGAAAGGAGATCATTTGGCCAGATACTTGTATGTTGAATATCTCATTTTGAATAAGATCTGAAACTCTGGTGATCGGTTGGTGAGTTATTGATAAATCCAAATCAAGGAGAAACCTGAGCATTACAAGGTGAATTTTCGGTTGGATCGAGATCTCCTTGGCATATGATCAGATCTGTAAATCTGGGGTATGATTGAAAACTGATAAATTTATCTATACCCAGAGGTGCGCAGGCTCGAGACGGCGCAGGTGCGGAGGTACGCACTGTAGCAGATGGCGCAGGTGCGGAGGTGCGCAGGGAACCAGATAGCGTAGGTGCGGAGGTATGCACTGCAGCAGACGACACGGGTGCAGAGGCGCGCAGGGCACCAGATAGTATAGGCGTAGAGGTACGCAGTGCAACAAACGGCGCGAGTGCGGAGGTGCGCAGGCTCGACACAGTAAAAGTGCGGATATCCACAGATTGCTATTGGTGAAGTTGCGGACTTTGTTTGAAATTTACTTTAGCTGCTTTTGTCTATTACTACAGTGTTCTGGGTTTAGAATTGGTGTCTGGTTTCTGGTATTGTTTTCTAGTTACTGCATTTTGAGAAGCTATTGGTAGTTGATTGTGGAAAGGAGATTGGTTGATGCACATGTACTTGATGTTTATTTGATGCTCTTGGATCCAGTATGAAAATTTATGAAACGTGGTCCCTGGAAGAAAGAGAAGGTTGCAACCTTCAGTAGGTCAGCACCTACGTACTAGTACTACAGCTAGTACAAGAGCTAAGGGGGTTGTAGCTCCCTTCCAGGAGAGGCTGGACAACGAGAGAAGGTAGTAGCCTTCTGCAGGTAGAAGCCTGCGTACTGGTATATGTCTGCACCAGTACAGAAACATTGTAAAAAAAAGTTTCTAATTAAAAGAAGATAGAGACAAATTGCAATTTTCACCCACATTAGGTTTCCACCTTATATCTGGTGTTCTTATGTGTGATTGTCTTCTGCTCGGTTTTGGTCACTATTTATATGATTCTGATGCATAGATTAATGATCATTAAATTATAAGTCTGCATGGTTTTAACATATATGATCTTGGTGTGAAATTAAAAAGAATTGACTTGATAATACTGATTCACCCCCCCTCTCATTATTATTTCCAACAAGGAGAAGGCTCTTCAGGAGGGGGTAATGGAAAAGGAGGTGATGGGAATGGAGACAAACCTCCACCCTCTCCACCATCTTATTCATCTTCTTCTTCACAACCATATTCACACTCTTCCACTAATACAACCCTTACTCATACTTGTCATCATTCTTCAAAAGGAGTTCGAAAATAACGTCTACTTAAACTAGATGTTAAATTCGAGTTGCCCATGTACAATGGTGAAGTGAATGTAGAGAAGCTTGATAATTGGATTTTTCAGTTGGAGGTGTATTGTAGGATTTAGAACCTTCAAGAGGATGATATCAAAATTCAGTTGGCTTCATTGATAATGGAGGGTGAAATACTCATTTGGTGAGAAGAAAGGACTCAAGACGAGATCAAAAATCATGGTAATATCTCTATTACTTGGTATGATTTCATTGCTCCTATAAAAACAAAATTCTACCCTTTAGCTCAAATGAAAAAATATATCATGAATTGGCAAAATTTTATATAGTTAAGAGGTTAAAATGTGCAAGAGTATACTCAGGAGTTAGGAGAAGAGCTCTTATGCTAGGAGTAGACTTGTAATCACAAGATACTTTGATGAAATACATATGAGGTTTGCATAGTTATCTTCGTCACACCATTCTTATGTTTAATCCCACAAATCTTGATGAGGTCTGTGTTCAAGCTACATGCATCAAAGCAAGAGGAAAAAATGTACAAGAATAAGGTAAGAAGAAGCCATTCCAGAGTGATGAAAAAGGAAAGAAATCTAAAAGAATGCATAAGAAAAATGCTTCTGTTAAGAAACAAGGGGAGAAACCCGTGTGCAAGAATTGTTCCAAAGAGGGCCATGATGAAGCGCATTGCTAGAAGCTTCAGCCTGAATTAAGACCGAAGAAGTTTAACAATAAAGGGAAACATAAGAAAAACGATGTTGTACAACAAGACTTGGGTTCTGACTCAGGTGATAAAACAAAGATTGTAGCCACAGTCATTAAAGGAAAATCAATGGAAAAAACAATTAAAGATGAAGCTGTGGCGAGCACCAACGCAAAAAATAACTTCAACAATGATTCAAATGAAGAAAATAGGATTGAGATGTTCCATATCAGAGTTATTTCCAAACACATAAAGATTGATACACTGTTTGATAATGGATCCAAGGAAAATTTGATTTCTACAGACTTCGTCAAGAAGTTTAATCTAGAAACCGTGCCTTATCATAAATCGTATCCATTGGGTTGGATAACCAAGGATGCAAATCTTCAGGTCACAAGGAAATGTGTTTTCAGGTTTTCTCTTACTGCCAATTTTGTTGATGAAGTCGAATTAGATGTAGTGCCAATGAATATTTCTGGAATTGTGTTGGGAAGCCCGTATCTGTATGACCAGAAAGCTATTTTCCATAAATTTGAGAAAAAATATCATTTTTTCAAAGATGGAGTGGAGTATATTGTGAGAGCCCATTGTAGAAAGCTTAATATGTCTTTAGCAAGCACAGGGAAAATGAAGCGACTGGTCAATTCCAACAAGAATCTCATGCTCTTTATGATCAAGAAGAAGAATGACATGGAGAGTGAATCATTTGTAGGCTATGATGTGAAATTGAAAGCCAAATTGGTTGATGTGGTCAATCAATATGGAGATGTGTTTCAAGAACCAAAGGGATTGCTGCCAAAAATGGGAATTCAACACAGAATTCAGCTACAACAAGACTGTCCACTCCCAAATATCGGTATATATCGAATGTCAATTCTTGAAAGTTTAGAAATTAAGAAACAAGTCAAGGAATTGTTAGATAAAGGTGTAATTTTTCCCTCTGCTTTTCCATGTGGTTCACCAATTGTTTTGGTACCCAAGAAAGATGGAACCTGTCCCATGTGTGTAGATTATCGGGCTTTGAATAAAATTACCATAAATAATCGATACCCACTGCCCAAAATAGATGATTTGCTAGAGCAGTTTAAGAATGCAAAATATTTCACTAAATTATACTTGAGAAGTGGATATCATCAAGTTATAATAGCTGAGGAGGATATTTGGAAGACTACTTTTAAAACCAAATAGGGATTGTTTGAGTGGTTGGTTATTTCTTTTGGTCTTTTCAATGCTCCAACTACATTCATGAGAGTTATGAATGATGTTTTAAGATAATTTATTGATGAGTTTTTAGTTGTCTATTTAGATGATATTTTGATATTCAACAAATCACGAGAAGAGCATGTCAAGCATGTGAGGAAAGTGTTGGATGTCGTGAAAAAAGAACAGTTATTTCTAAAGATGTCTAAATGTGAATTTGGGAAAACTTTATTAGTGTATTTGGGACACATAGTTGGAGGAGGTGAGCTGAAGATTGACCCCTCTAAATTTTCGGTCATTGTGAATTAGCCAATATAACCCAAATCAGTCAAAGAAGTAAGAAGTTTTCTAGGAGCAGCATAGTACTGGAGGAAGTTCATTGCCAATTTGTCTTCCATAGCATCTCCACTACATGCTTTGACCAGCGTGAAGGTTGTCTTCTAGTGGGGAGGAAAACAACAAAAAGTATTTGATGCTTTAAAACAAAAGATCAATTCAGCCCTAGTTTTAGCATTGTCGGATTTGAAACAACCATTTGAAATACAAACAAATGCAAGTGACTACGCCATGGGTGCATTTATTTTACAGCATGGTAAGCCTTTTTCATTTCATTATGACATTTTTAATGGTGTTGTTATTAACTATCCTACATATGATAAGGAGATTTACACATTGGTGCAAAGTGTGAAGAAATGGAAGCATTACTTAATGGGAAAAGAAATCATTATTCACATCGATCATCAACCTTTGCAATATCTGCAATCTCAAACAAAATTGCAGCAATGAAGGAAATTTTTTGTTGGATGGGATTCTTACAGCAATTCCACTTGTTAATCAGGTACAAGAAAGGTATTTATAGCAGAGTTGTTGATATGATTTCTATACCAGTTGTTAATGTAACCATTTTACTCAAGAATCGTTCTGTTTTTCTTGAAAGTTATGTTGAAAAATACACACATGATGATGAATTTCAAGAGGTATATTCAAACTTGAGTGAAGGCCACCAAGTTGAGGTATTAGACTACCATGTACATGATAATATGTTGTGTCATTTGGGAAAACTTTGTGTTCCACAAGGAGAGAGAGTAAATGTCACAAGGGAAGTGCACACTTCTCTTATTGCTGGACATTTCGATGTAAGTAAAACAATGGCAAATCTTCAGAGGTATTTTTACTGGCCTCGTATGCTTGAAAGTGTGTCACATTTTATCAGAGTTTGTTCATTATATGCATTCAATAATCCTAGTAATAGGAAACAACTATTTTACACACCACTTCTAGTACCTTCACGTCCATGGGAGAGTGTTTCTATGGATTTTGTAGGAGGTCTTCCTTTATCAAGAAAAGGTCATGATTATTTGTATGTAGTTGTGGATAGGTTCAACAAGATGTGCATATTAATGCCTTGTAAAAAACAAATTATTGCTGAACAAACAACTCAAATTTTCTTTCAAAATGTATGGGTTCATTTTGGATTACCTACTTCTATTGTAAGTGATTGTGATTCCTGAGTTGTTGGGAATTTTTGGTCAAATTTATGGAACTTGATGGACACCAAGTTGAAGAAAAGTATAGCCTTCCATCCATAAATAGATGGTCGAAGTGAAGTGGTTAACATGAAATTTATTCATTTGCTAAGAGGATATTGTAGAAAACATCCTAAGTTGTGGGATGAACAGTTTCTTTATATTCAACATGCTTACAACCGAGCAAAACACTCTTCTACTCTAACTTCACCTTTTGAGGCATGTCTTGGTTATTTACCTAAATCTCCTTTGGATTTGATCTTTGAGAAAGATGTAGCTATAGATGGACATAGCGACATAAACAAAGCAAATAAATTCATTGAGAAAATTCAGTTGATTCACCAAACAGTTCAAGAACAACTAGAAAAGAGTAAAGGCAAGTATAAGGCAAGGCATGATAAGCATCATGTGGATCATTAGTTTCAAGTAGGTGATGAAGTTTTACTTTACATTAGCAAGGAAAGGCTTCAAGGTGAAGGTATGAAGCTAAAACCAATGTGTTATGGTCCATTTAAAATTCTGGAAAAGATTGGTAATAATGCTTTCAAGCTTGATTTTCCTTCATATATGCAAATTTATTCCCTTTTTAATGTTGAAAATTTGAGATTGTATGAGCCTCCTTTGATTGAAGATCAAGGATAAAGTGTATATATTCCCTCAATTGAAGATTTTTCTCTATAATTTCTTGATGAGCTTCAGCAAGACACCATACTTGATAAAATACCGAGGTCATCAAAGAGGGGAAATGTTGATTATCTTTGAGTGGGTCTCAAAGGTACAAATACATCAAAGGCCAAATGGATTGAAGAGGGGAAGGTGAGGGAATATGTTATGAAACCAGCTCAAGAAAAGATAGAAAAGAAAGATCAACGCCTTAGAATTCAGCCTCTTCGAGGGGGAAACCTCCTTTACATTACATAAATGAACAATTCTTGGATGATACAAATGACAAAACCTCCTTTCTATATATAGGAGTCTAAGGAGTCACAATATAATCCGGCCGACCTAACAATAATAATATAAAGCCACAAAAATAACAATAGAGGGATTCTATGGGGCACAGAAATAACAATATGGGGGTAATAGGGGCACAACAATATAAATAAGGGGTATAACTACAATAGTAATGGGGTAATCACTAGTATTATAGGGACCCAACATGCCCCTCTCCTTCAAAAAAGTGTTGTCCTCAACGCTTGAGTAGTTCTGGATACTTCTGCATAAAATTCTCATCCTCCCATGTGGAATCTTCAGCGGATAAGTTCTTCCACTTGATAAGATACTCTGAAATTGATCGATTTCGTAGCTGTCGAGTTCTTGTTTCTGTGACTGCTTCCGGTTCCAATATAATTTTTCCTTCCTCGTCAAGTTCTGGCAATATTGTTTGAACTGGGAGCTTGTCGCCTATAACCTTCTTTAAACATGAAACATGGAAAACTGGGTGCAATCGAGAAGCTGCAGGAAGCTCCAATTTGTATGCCATAGTACCAATCTTTTCCAACACCTTGTACGGACCATAATACTTTGGTGATAATTTATTATCCTTCTTAGCTTGCTTTAGGGACATTTGCTTATATGGTTGTAGCCGTAGGAATACCCAATCACCTACATCAAAACTTCTTTCACTGCGATGTTGATCTGCCTGTTGTTTCATTCTATTTTGTGCCAACACGAGGTTATCCTTTAAGAGTTGGAGGACTTGTTGTTGATGTTCGATGTGATGTTCCACTGCCTGAACCTTAGAATTTTCTCTTAAATATGATGTGATGGATGGTGGTTGATACCCATAAAGTGCCATAAATGGGGTCATTTTTGTTGCTGTATGGAAGGAAGTGTTATACCACCATTCAGCCAGAGGCAACCATTTGACCCATTGTGTCTGTTTATCAGATACAAAGCAACGAAGATATCCTTCCAAACATTTGTTTACTATCTCAGTTTGCCCATCAGATTGAGGATGATAAGATGAGCTATGAGCTAACTGAGTACCAAGACAAGAAAATAATTCTGTCCAAAAATTTCCAGTGAAAATGGGATCTCTGTCACTTACAATAATCTTTGGGTTTCCATGTAGCTTTTGAACTGTTTCCATAAATGCAGTAGAAACTGTACTGGCTTTAAATGGATGTGATAATGCACAAAAGTGTGCATACTTGGTAAGTCTGTCAACTACCACCATGATGACACTCTTTCCCTCAGACTTGGGTAAACCTGTGATAAAATCCATTGAAACCTCCTCCCAACGTTGGCTTGGAATGGATAAAGGTTGTAATAGACCCGGTGTCTTAATTGTTTCAACTTTATTTTGTTGGCAAACCAAACATTCCGCCACAAACTTTTGAATATCTGATTTAAGGCCATCCCAAAAAAATTCCTTCTTAACCCTGTGGTAAGTTTTTAAAAATCCTGAGTGCCCTCCTAAGGGAGAAGTGTGCAATTCCATAAGAATCTTTTGTTTTAGCTGGGAATTCTTACAGAGGTATAAGCGATCTTTGTACCATAACGAATCATTTTTCCAGCTAAATGTATCAGAAGTACTGGAATCTTGTTGTAGCTTTCGAATAAGTGCCCACACTTCTTCGTCATTCTTCCATTCCTCCCTTGCTTCGTTTATCCAATCTGGTTGGATAATAGAAATGGCACACAACAATGCTTCCACATCCTCATCCTTTCTTGAGAGTGCATCTGCCACCACATTTTGCTTCCCTTTTTTGTAGATGATTTCAAAGTCATAACCCAACATCTTTGTGACCCACTTTTGTTGCTCTTCAGAGGATAATCTTTGTTCTAAAAAGTATTTAAGGCTATCATGATCCGTTTTTACCTTGAAGTGTCTTCCCATTAGGTAGGGTCGCCATTTCTTAAGTGCATGGAGTATTGCCAACATTTCCTTCTCATAAATAGCTTTGCTTAAAAACTTTCCCTTGATTGGACGACTTTCAAAAGCAATGGGTCTTTCATCTTGCATTAGAACAGCACCAATTCCATTTCCTGAAGCATCACATTCCACAATAAAGGTTTTTGTGAAGTCCGGTGTAGCTAAGACCGGTGCTTGGCACATTGCCTCTTTAAGATGTTCAAAGGCCTTTGTTGCTTCCGGAGTCCATGAAAATGAATCTTTCTTCAATAATGTTGTTAGAGGTGCTGCTATTCTCCCATAATTCTTAACAAACTTGCGATAATACCCTGTCAACCCAAGAAATCCTCGCAGATGCTTTATGGATGTGGGGATTTTCCATTCCTTAATGGCTTTAATTTTGCTAGGGTCTACCTTAACTCCTTCATGAGATACAATATGACCCAAATATTCCACCTCCTGGACTCCAAAGAAACATTTGGATCTTTTTGCATATAATTGTTTCTCCTCCAATAGTTGTAGCACCTTGTCAACATGTTCAACATGATCCTTCCAAGACTTGCTGTAGATTAGTATATCATCAAAAAATACTAACACAAATTTTCTAAGGAATGGTTTGAAAATTGAATTCATCAAACCTTGAAATGTTGAAGGTGCATTGGTAAGGCCAAAAGGCATGACCAAAAATTCATAATGACCCTCATGAGTTCTAAATGCCGTTTTCGGAATGTCTTCAATCTTCATTCTGATTTGATGATATCCCGAACGAAGATCCAACTTGGTGAAGTAAATTGATCCATGCAATTCATCCAGTAATTCATCAATGACAGGAATGGGGAACTTATCTTTAATAGTGAGCTTGTTGAGCTCCCTATAATCTGGACACATGCGCCATGATCCATCCTTCTTGTGCACCAATACTACTGGAGCTGAGAAAGAACTTTGACTCGGTTGAATTATACCAGCCTCTAGCATTTCTGCAACCATACGTTCAATTTCACTTTTTTGGACATAGGGATATCTGTACGGCCTGATGTTTGGAGGAACACTTCCTGGAATCAGATGAATAGCATGATCATGATCACGCATAGGTGGGAGACCTTTGGGAGTCTCAAATACCTTGGAATGATTGTCCAGGACTTTTTGGAGATCTGGAGAAATAGATGATTCCAATGTGGAAACATCTAGCGAACATAATTGTGCAATTACACCTCTTTGCTCCTTTTTTAGAAGCTTTGTCATGCCATTAGAGCTGATTATCTTTCCTGGTTTCCCTGCAATACCCCTTAATTCAACTTCCTTTCCTTCCATAGAAAATTTCATGAAAAGTTCTTGAAAATTAAAAGCTATTGTACCCAAGGATTGTAGCCATTGGACTCCTAGTACAACATCAGCACCTCCCATTGGAATGGAAAGCATTGGGCTAGTCAATACATATTCTCCCATGGATAGCTTGATATTATGGCACTTTCCAGAACAATTTATTGTTCCTCCATTTGCAATCATCACTTGACACTCTGGTGCTGGATATAGGAAGCAATTCAATTCTTTTGCTACCCTACAATGAATAAAATTGTGGGTGCTTCCTGAATCAATCAACACTATTACCTTTTTCTTCTTGATTTGTCCTTCTATCTTGATGGTTTGAGGAGTGGTAATTCCCGCCAATGCATTACAAGATATGGTCGGATTTATTTGTTCTTCATCTAGGCTTTGTTCCTGGAATATATCCTCTTCTTTTGACCTTTCTTGCTCCTTTTCTTCTTCCTCTTCACAATCTATGTAGAATAATTTCTTCTCAGCACACTTATGACCTTTTGTGTATTTGCTATCACAATTGTAACAAAGCCCTTTTTCTCTTTTTTCTTCCAATTGTTGTGGTGTCAACGTTGTAGGTTGTGGAAGACTATGGGCAACAACACTTCCGTCGTTGTGAATGGTATGCTTCCTAGTTGCCATAATTTTGCTTTCCATTTTTCTTGCTAACCTGAATGCCTTCTCTAATGAATCAGGTTCCCAAAGGCGCACATCATGTTGGATATTATCCTTTAAAGACCCTATGAACACATCAATCCTATGCTCCTCTGGAATATCTTTTACCCTTATGTTCAATTTTTGGAACTCCTCAATGTGCTCCATTATTGAACCCTTTTGTTTGAGACTTATCAATTGGCTAAAAAAAGTGTTAAATTTTGTATCCTCATAATGTGCTATCAATTCTTCCGTAAAAATTGCCCAAGTGATAAATTGTTTACGAGAACAAAGCCATTGATACCATACAAACTGATTTGGTTCCAAATATAAAGTTGCCATACGTACCTTTTGTGTGTTTTGCACATTATTGAGATCGAAGAACTGCTCCATCTGTAATATCCATGTGGCGGGATCCTTGCCATCAAACTTCCTCATATCGATTTTTGGAATGTGGTGATTCTTCGATCCAACATTAGCGTCTATGTGTCACACGGAATCTGTCAAGGGTGCGGACACGACTGACCTTCCTAGAAGTCTAAGACATTCTAATGACAAACAAGACAAAATGGAGTGATCTTTCTCTAAATACACCTTTTACAACATGAAAACTACAAGTGTTTAGGCTTACCTTATTCCAAAACGCTGTTGTTGAAGTCCGTTCTTGACGATCCGGATGAGCTCCTCCTTCAAGTCAATTCCTGCAACCACAAACAATCAAACAATTACCAAGCACTTGCATTTCATATAATAAAACATATATTCAACATGCAGACCAAGGAACACATGAAATAACTCATTAACACAAGCTATTGAGAAAAATAAACCAGTTTGTATTAATAACGAAACAAAGAAACTCTTACAACCTGGCCTTGGTGTTGTGCAAGTTCCTCCCAGGGTCCATCAAGGGTTTTCCTCTACTTTGACAAAGCTCACCCTCTCCCAAGTAGAATCAAGTGAAGACAATCTCTCCTCACAAAGGCTCTAATGGAAGACCTAAATCCTGCAGCATTTACCCAAAGAAAATGTATAGCTCCAACCTCCTCTCCTTCTGGCTCAATGCCTTTATTTATAGTGCTGTAAAGAGGTTATTCAGGTCCACTATCAATGGGATCATCCCCCTCTATGGGTGGGATAGCTCCCTTATTGATGGGATAAGTTCCCCCTTAATAGAGATACATGAACCAACTGGAGGCGCATCCATTTCATCAAACCGACCTCTAGAATGTTCTAGAAGTAACCACAAGTAACTTTTTCAAGATAAAACTCGCGCATTTTGCCTTTTACAGAGGGACGCACCTGTCCCTTAACATACAGAGCGTCCATGGACGCAGATTTTGTGAACATGGTCAGCGTCCCCGCAGGTAAGGCTAGAGAGAACCTGCGACCCCAGAGATAAACATGATTTTTACAAGACTTTCTCTCTTCTTTGAGTTTGAGATGGATAACAGAGGCATGAGACTTGCCTAAGAGGGTAGCATGACTGTTGATTTGAGCCATACTAACTGTAAGTAGTCAAGGTGACATTTTTTAGTGTAACAGATTGCCCCCTAAAGTGCGAAGCCTGGAATAGAATAGGGTTTTGTAATTCTAGGAAGGGTGAAGCGCTTTATCATTTCAAGGATTGCCTTGTGGATGGCCTGGTTGGAACCTGCAATTTTCAACACAAAATACATGGATAAGATTATATCATCACTGAGGTAGGCATTCCCATACTCAGATTCAAAACTTTAACTAATGGACTAACTATTCTGATACAGGAATGATCTTGCAGTACATCATTTTTATAGACTTTTGTAGACACAGTATGGACGCAGCCATCTGTTTATGATTAGTCTACATAGATAATGAATACAAAACTCCTCGCAGCCTGGATGGTAGAAACTAGATCCAGGGTCTTCACTTCTACTTCCCGAATTGGTACGATTCTAGCCATGTGATTAAATGATTCGATGTCGAACATGGTAGAAACCACTTGATTACCAGTCAATGATGTAAACTGTTAACAAGCGTGAGAGAAACCACCAGTAATGTCAATGGTTCTCAAAGTACCAAGCACAACCCGTGAAATGTGAATAGATGTTTTGATGTCGAACACTTCACGGAATCCTCTGATCGAAAGTCAATGATGTAAACTGACGTCAAAGGCGAGAAACCTGCCATTGATGCATGCAGACTTCAAGGTACTGTCGATTCCTAAGTCATCTTTCTAGATAATGTGTCGATGTCGATAGAAAGCGACCCGTTGCAGGCAAGCCCGCAACACGAAATCATTGTTCAAGTTGAAGAAATGTTGCTGTAAGGACTGACTCAGGGATGGTCAAATGGATGACAAGTATTTTGCAGATGAAAGTTTTGCTTGCAGACCTCTTGAACACATAACGACACAACAGATGGTTTGGTGACGAATAACTCAAAGTTGATCCCTGAACCCGGTTAAAGATTTTCAAAGTGATTTGGTCAACTGTGAGGTAAAAGATTTCCCAACCCAGGTGAATGAAAAGTGTCGTGTTCAAGAGCGGTAATAAAGTTTCTTCTGAGGCAAAAGGTGACAAATAGGTTCATTCTTCTCTTTTTTCCCCCACCATTTCTGGCAAGTACCTCTTTATTTTTAACAAGCTTGAGGAGGATAACATATGCTTGATTATAAGCTCATCCTTCGGACGAGTCCAACCTAGTTTAAATTCGAACCCTAGGAAGGAGTGGTTCGTTCCTGTTTGTAATTGAACAGGTCCTTTACTGTAAAAGTTTAACGAGCCCAGTATAGGAGAAACTCGGCGTTTTTCAATTTTAGAGAGTCTGAAAAACTTAAGGAAACTCCACGTTGAACTTTTTCGTATATTTGTGTCCCTCAAGCCCGAAAAAGTATAAAATAATACCTGGGGGAACCGCTTGATCTTGCGACCAAGGAGTACTTTCATAATAGTGTCGTTGACCTGAAAAGTAAAAAGCGATCAAAGACACGTCGTTTTATTTCCTTATCGAGTTTGAAACGACAAAAACCCGGCAATCTTTTCCTGATTTTGCGGTCAGAAAAGAGCTAAAAGGGGACCGTCTTTTAATTCCGTTTTAACGAGTGAAAAAGAAACACTCGGCGATCTTTTCATGTTTTAGGAGTCAGAAAAGGGCTTAAAAGATGACTCTGAAATTTTGTTTGTGAAAAATTACAATTTCCCTCGAAATCCCTTCGTCCTGCACAAAAGCGACACATTACTCATACCTGTTTAAAATAGGCAAAAATACATTTGAAAACATCTTTTCATGGTAAAAAATGAACTAATTCATCCAAAAAACCTATAAAAAGACCTTTTACCATGTCATTTTTACCGTTTCACTGTTGAGGTTGAAAAAGGAGCTTTTGACAAGAAACTTCCCGTGGTTGCTGCGGAAAATCTGACCGTCGGAATCGAACGCCGCTTCACCGAGGTATTTTACACATCCCACTCTTCATTTTTATCCGTTTAGTTTTTTGTTTTTGGTCTCTGTTTCATTTTTTGGGGGGGTTTTGGGTTCAAAATGCGCCCCTCGGCGGACGCAGGTGCCCTTCGGGTGACCGCGTCCCCCGACTTTTTCTCACACGGGAAAAAGGTCGGGGACGCAGTCCGCCTTCAGGCGAGCTGCGTCCGGACGCCCTGTGCTAAAAAGCCGGGGTGCGTCTTCCGCAAAGGGCGCATTTCAAAACCCTAACTCTCTCAAAAAACCACCAAATTTTCTCAAATTAATTTCTAATTGACTCTTTTGATGTGCAGGGCCCAAAACATGTTAGACTGGAGAGAGAGAGAGCACGTAGAAGACGATGAAGCTGCGATTAACCACCAACCCTCTCTGGATGCCTTAAGAACATGTGGATTGTACAAATATTGGACCATACCGGGCATGAGGGGCCAGGTAAGATTTTTGGAATGGCTGGTTGAGCGATGGAACGTTCAAGATCAATGCTTTTACATTGGAGGGCACCAGCTCGAGATAGAGCCCTCGGATGTATACTTTCTCACTGGCTTGCCAAACAGAGGTGAGCAACTCAACCTTGCGGGGACCAGGCCGGGTGGCCAATCCCTTGATGATCTCCGCGAGGAGTGGTGCAGACCAGGGACTCGCCATAAAAAGGGCGTGGAGATAAAGCACATCGCTCTGGCGGAACTTAGAGTTATTGCATTTACGGTCACTAGGATTTGTGGCGCGGCCGCCTTGCACATTGCTTCCGGATCCCAAATGCGGATGGCAGTTGACTGTTACCAAGGCACCATCTTCAACTGGTGCGAAGCTGTGTCGGCTCATATGAAGAGCCAACTAACCAAGGCAAAGAACGGACGACTAAAGACTTTTGGATATGGGCCTCTAGTCGTGAGCTTTGCCTTGGAGAGAGTTCCTATGCTGATCCCTCAGCAACTCACTGTTGATGACTTGGGTCCTCGGGAGCCAAAGCTTGTTCGATGGGTTGCGGTGATGGCCCGGCATCCTGACGAGGGTGCTGCAGTGGTTCGATTCTCAGACAGTTACTTCGACTGGCTAGAGGGCCAGCTTT
The DNA here is from genome assembly GCA_031772625.1 of Pinus tabuliformis. Classification (NCBI taxonomy): domain Eukaryota; kingdom Viridiplantae; phylum Streptophyta; class Pinopsida; order Pinales; family Pinaceae; genus Pinus; species Pinus tabuliformis. The sequence goes on along the minus strand of CM062816.1, from coordinate 1,781,967,088 downwards.
TTGTGATACAAGACTTTCCATATGCCGGAATGGATTTCAGAGGTGATCCGGACATGGTTCTTCCACAGGGAGAACAATGGGATGACAGAGGTACTTTCATTTTCACAAGTTTTCTAATTATGTATTTTTTATTTTTCATATATATCGTCTCAAAGTAACAGTAAAATTTTAAAAATGCAGATGTTGGACCACAGCGTCCAGCCAATCTCCGGCCTTACGACAGACGACATCCAGCTGCACCGGCACCGGCCTTACAGGATGCGACAGCAGAAGTACTAGCCGATTTGGAGCATGATCTAGAGCGTCTCACGGCAGATATACCTGAGACTACTATGGATGACATTCCAATGAGGCTTCAGCGCTTCGTGTCGCGGTCCCTGGACCGTTTAGGAGATTTCTGCGCAAGATAGCCCGCGCAGTGGTGTCGTACAGAGAGCACCACCAGTGATTGACTAGTCACTTTTGTAGTCACATGTGACATTTTTGACTTTTTGCACTATCATTTTGCCGATCATAAGGTGTGTTAAACCTATGATCGAAGACGATGTATATATTTTTGGACACACTTCTATCTATATCTATATATCACTATTACCGGCTTATCTTGTTTAACATGTATGATGAAATGTCTTTAAATTTACTTGCATGATTATTATAAATGTCTGTCCAACACTTGAGAAGCAATTGCATCTGCTAATGTATTCAAAGACCTTGGAATATGTTGATATTCAATGTAATCAAATTCACGTTCCAAGAGACGCACTCTCAAAAACAACCTTAATAACACAGGATTTCTAATGGCATAAACTCTATTAAGCTGTAATACAACAAGTTCAGAATCTAACCTCACTATCAAACGTCGAATTCCAAATGAAATAGATTCGGATAATAATTCAACCACTGCACTGTATTCTGCAATGTTATTCGTTGTTTGACCGAGGCTTACCCCATGCATAGAAACTAACTCGTCAGAGGGCGAATAGATAACCCAAGCTGCGGAAGAGATATTCCGTGTACTACGACAAGCACCATCAGCAAATCCAATGTATGTTTGGAGAGGCGTCGACATCTACAATATCAAGAGTAAAACCAAGATGAGCCAAAATAATGACGAAAAACCACACTTGCTAAGCTAAGCACACTGACTAAACTAACACACTTGCTAGCTAGAAAGGAAATCTAACCTATCTAAAAATTTCTCCATCCATCATTTTAAGCATAATACCTCTTTAGGTAAAGTCCATTTCTGGGTTTGCCCAAAGAGTCCCCATCAAAATCAACTAACTCATAAGCCCCTTTTGCTAGCTTTCGCTTTACAATGTAGGGCCCATGCCACATGGGAACGAATTTTCCAGCACCTAGCTTATCGTTAGCTTGATCATATAATAGTACTAGGTCTCCTTCCGAAAAACTTCGAGGGGTTACATTTTTATCGTACTGAGCTTTCATTCGTTTCGCGTGAGTCTCGATAGCTAAAGTAGCGTCACGTCGAGTCTCATCTAATTTAGCTAAGTATAACAACCGTTTCTCCTCTTCGGAAGTAGCTGGAAGTAATTCGACAGCCATTTGAAGTGATGGGATTTCGCACTCAATAGGTAACACAGCTTCTAAGCCATAAACTAGCTGAAAAGGGGTGAAACCTGTTGAATTTTTCACTGAAGTTCGATATGCCCATAGCGCCGAAAATAACATGTTATGCCAATTCGTTCGATGGATACCAATGATCCGTCGAATCATGACGACTAGAACTTTGTTGATTGACTCAACCAAACCGTTGGCTTGCGGATAATAAGGTGTAGAGCTATCGTGGCGCAAACCAAGCTGGCTTGTAAGCTCAGTCATCATGACATTTCGAAAATGGCTTCCATGGTCCGTAATGATTGCTTGTGGGACACCAAACCTAGTTATGATATGATTGAATACGAAAAGTGCAGCTGTCTTGCCGCTTGCGTCGAATGTAGGCATCGCCTCGGCCCACTTAGTAAAATAATCAACCGCAAGGATGATATACGCATGCCCCCCGGCCGAGTGAGGGTTACAAGTAATAAAGTCAATGCCCCATTTGGCGAATGGACCAGCGGCAATTATAGGGTGGAGAGGAGCAGGTGGAGCGCGCATCTTGCGATCAAACACTTGACAGTTGTGGCATTTTCTGACGGCAAGGATACAATCTTTAAACATAGACGGCCAGAAATAGCCAGCGCGCAACACCTTCTGAGCTGTGGCATACCCAGACATATGACCGCCACATGCTCCAGAGTGACAATCATTCAAAACTCTCTCAGCCTCATCGTGAGTTAAACAACGTCGAAAAACTAAGTCTGCCCCCAGGCGATAAAGTGTATCTCCAATAATTCTGTATTGCTGGGATTGAAACCGAATTTTTCGACGGTTTTCCTTGGAAGCTTCAGGCCGAAAGGTTTGGGTTTGGAGATAGATGATTATATCCCCATACCACGGATCTACAGTGCTAATAAGAAACAAAGATTCGTCCGCAATGGACTCCTCTGCCACAGTCTCTGTGTCAGCACTCGGGAAATCACACATCAATTCCGCGAAGACTAAAGATTTCTTAGACTTGGACTTCTCAAACTCCAAGTCGAACTCTTGCAGGATGACGATCCATTTAGAGTACTTGCCCCCTAGCAGTTGTTTTGTCAAGATATAAATCATAGGGTTGCAATCCGAAATAACAGTAGTTTTGCGGAGAAGAATGTAGTGACGAAAACGCTGGACAGCTTGAACGGCTGCCAGGGCCAATTTCTCCACATGCGAATATTTTAACTCAGTTGGATTTAAGGTTCTGCTAAGGTAATATATCACATGCTCTGCCTTGAATTCATCTTCTTGAACTAACACCATTCCAATGGTGGAATGCGAAGCTGCGAGGTATAAGAAGTAGTCCTGGTTGTAGTTGGGAGGATGCAATAACGGTGCATGGGTCAACGCGTGTTTCAGTGCATCAAAAGATTGTTGAGCAATCTCGTCCCAAAAGAATTGTACGTTCTGTTTCAACAACCGTGTAAAACCTTTAGTGACCTCGGCGTAGTTAGGGATGAATCGGCGTAAAAAGTTCGCTTTCCCTTGCAAACTTTGGAGTTGGCGCAAACTCGAAGGAGGAGGCAATTGGATGATAGCCTCGACTTTCGAGGGATCGACGCGAATGCCGGTTTTGGAAACAACAAATCCCAGCAATCGACCTGTTTCTATACAGAAAACACACTTGTGGGGATTCAACCGAATTCGATAATGCCTACACCTCATAAAGATTGCTCGTAAATGGACAAGGTGATCAGCTCGGTGTAAAGAATGAGCAGGCAAATCATCGAGATAGGGTTGCACAATGTGCTTGATGTCATGAAATGCATAAGACATGGCCCGTTGAAAAGTAGCACCGGCATTCTTAAGGCCAAAAGGTAATTTGCAATAAGCAAATGTCCCCCATGGACAAATGAATGCCGTTTTTGGTTGATCGGCAGGTAGAATATTGATTTGATTATACCCTGAGAAACCATCCATGAAGGAAAACATCTCACTTCCGGCACAATCATCAATAATTTGATCGATATAAGGCGTAGGATAGTTGTCTTTTGGACAAGCTCGATTGATATCCCTATAATCGATACAGATTCTTATTGTTCCTTGTTTTTTATTGACGGGAACAATATTCGATACCCAATCCGTTAACGGGATCGGATAAATGAAACCTGCTTTCAACAGCTTTTCGACTTCGGCTTTGATTGCAGCTGCTTTTCGAGGGTGAATCTGACGCAACCGTTGCCGAATGGGTTTAGCATCCGGGTAGGTTTTGATTTCATGAACAACAATGGCAGGATCGATTCCTGGCATTTCTTCGTAGGACCAGGCAAACACGTCGCGGAATTCTTGGAATAGGGCCTTGTAAGTTTGGATTTCTTCTTCAGTACATGCGGCACCTATATGAATGTTCTCCTCGATTCCGGGCTTCACTGAAATATCAATGGGAATAGTACGAGAAATATTCCCTAAATTCAGCTCTGAATCAGAATGTTTCGTTGGATCCTGAGCGTCTTTGACATATTCAGCGGTAAAGATAGATGAAAAATCATTTTCAAAGCATCATCCTTAGGTAAAAACGAAGATCTGTGATGGAGATCTTCCCATGGTAGATCATCTACACTTAGGATTTCGCGAAGTTGTTCGTCAGATGACACTTCTTCGGGAAACGTTATCCGTTCTAAGGGTGAGGTGAAAAGTGACTCTTCACTGACCACATTCATTTGGTCGGTTGAATGAAAGTCGGTAAAAGACATAAGAGCTTCATAAGCAATCTCATACGGACTCAACGGCATAACATCACCGAGTGAGTCTAGCTCAGAGTCAGAGGGAACATACCAAGGATCATCATAAATAATGTTTTCTGACGTGATCATATGAATTGTTGCGAACGAAGGGTCTGCATTGAGTGGAGGGAGAGGAAAAGTTCCCAGTAAACCGGAATCCTTAACTAAACCTACACCAATGTCCCTATAAGGGATTGTCGTTTTACCAACATGCTGGATAGTTTCTAAAGAGGTTGGGTCGGATGAAAAGTATGTCAGCTGATCAATAGTCACGATCTTACCGTTATGTGGAAACTTAATGACTCTGAAGACCGATGAAACGACCGCTGTCATAGCATATGACCAACTTCGACCCAAAAGAAGGTTGTAGTCTAGAGGGGCATCAACCACTTCCACATCCAGACTAACGGTTTTACCTTCGACCCCTATAGGCAATTCTTGTAGAATACCAAACGGACGGAACCCACGGCCATCAAAGGCCTTAAGGATGGTGGGGGATTGGTTCAACGAAGGAGAACCAAGCGATCTCCAACATTGAATCGACATAATACACGTAGAAGCTCCCTCATCAATCACAGTCCGATGAATAGGCCTGTTTTTGACTATCACTGGAATTTGGAAAGCCATTTGATGGGGGAGACGCGGTGTACTACTTTCTAGATCAAAGATCATTAGGTTCGGGTCCTGAACATCGACAGCTCCAATAGCCGACAAAAGCAATTTTCGTTGCGCTGGACATGATTGCAGCACTTCGAGTGCCGACATTGCTGAAGGTGAAACAGCTAAGTCTTCAACAATGTTGTAATTCTGGGCTGCTCTCGCATGTGGATTGAAAGCAGACCTTCGAAGTACACCCTTGGCGGGCGGCTTAATCACTAAGTCTGGGTTAGGTTTTTCGATCTGTAGTGGATCGGAACCAGGAGCTGAGGTTGATGGGTTAGAGTGAGAAGATTCTGCTTCTTTACCATCAACAGGAGCCTTACTACCATAATCTTGCGATCGAGTCGCAATCCTGACATGAGACATCATCAAAATGGGTTCTTCACTGGCATTCGAAGAAGAACCTATCATCTTATTTTCCTGCTCGGGAATGGATTCTTTAACACAGCAGGAGTCGGAGAACCTTTAACTATTTTCACTACCTCGGCCCGATGAGGGCAGTCTCTCGTAAAATGATCTTCTTCACAAATGAGACAAGGATAACGAGGTTTGCGCTTTTCGTCATTGGTTTCCGACTTTTCCGTTTTCTCCTTTGGAGCCTTGTCTGCTTTAGCCTTCTTCTTTCCTTTCTTCTTTCCACCGTTTTTGGATTTGGCCGTAGATGACTCTACAGCGTGAATGTCGGCGGTAAGTTCAGGAGGAGAAGACTCTCCTGTCGGAGAATCAGGCAAAGTGATAATTGGAGTATTGGAGGTCTTGGAAGACTTCTTCTTACTCTTCGTAGTCACGATACCGATCATACCATCAGCGGCATGAGATCCCGAAGGAGCAGCAGCGATTTGGTTTGACTTTGGAAGATCCGGAATTTTCTCGTGTAACGTACCCGACTGAGTGTAAACTAAGTCAAGGTATTGTGCCTGAGCAATGACTTGCTCCTCAGTAACTACGCCGGCCTTAGCTACATCTTCAGTAATTCTTGGTAATAATGATTTTACAAACCATTCAGCTAAAATTTGGTCCGGGATAAAAACTTTCACTAATCTCCTTCGACGTCTCCACTCATGGATGTGATCAGAAATGTACGTGGATGTCGATTGTTTTAGCGAAGTTAATAATTCTGTACCATTATCGTATCTGACTGGTAACTGAAAATGAGTTAAGAATGAAGTAGCTAACTGGCTAAAGTTGTAAAAAGAAGCCCGTGGCAACTCAATGTACCACTTGGCTGCGAGACCAATGAGTGTACGCTGGAAAAGACGTAAGCGGATAGAATCATCTGAGATGGAATTTGATGCACACCAGAGGTGGTAAGTCATCACGTGATTAGACGGATCCTCTCCAGACTTACCTTCGAACTTGGGTATATCGCTGGGCAACTTATTTGGCATTGGCGGCCAGAACGGAAGATATTGAATTGGATCGTTCGTTAGGCGCGTCAAGTCGGGTAAATCTAAAGTCGCAATAAATGGTAACTGCCGGTTAGGATCTCTAAAACTCTGAGTCACAATACCAGCCCCAGGAGGAGGATATCCAGGATAACTAGGAACAGGATTCGCATTGGGGATATTATATCCTCCTGGAAAACCAGGATTAACCGGACCGTACTGGGGTTGTTGAGGTGGTTGATAAGTGTACCCAGGATACGGTTGATACTGGTAAACCGGTTGTTGGGCAGCTTGCCCAGGTTGATACTGTCCCTGGTACGGAGGTTGAACAAATTGAGGTTGAGTAGTAACAACCGTACTTGTACCAGGTTGACCTGCAGGCATCTGGACTGTGGTTTGAACCGTGGGTCCAGACAACGGTACAGATGTCTGAGGAGCGGTTACAGGGACAGTAGAAACCGGAGCTGCCGATACTCCAGAAGTAAGCATGGTAGATGAAGCGGTAGTTGCTGCAGCCGTGTGAGGAGGAGTACTCGGTGCAATTGGCGGCTGAGTAACTACAGAAGTTACAGGGGTCTGAACACTTGACTGGACAGGTTGCGGTTGCTGGGGTGGACCAGGAACTGCAGGTTGTCCTGCTTGAGGTACCGACTGTATACTTGGTTGCGACATCTGTTGACCCTGTGACGGATCCCATGTTAACATTCCAGGGTATTGACTCGTAACAGGTTGAGGATACTGAGATCCATAGCCGTATTGAGGATAGGGTTGATAACTGTAAGGTGTAGTCCCATATGATTGCCCTTGAGGTGGTTGATAACCTTGACCAGGGTATTGACCCGTAGGTTGATAACCTTGAGGTAAATACGAATACTGGGGTTGACCTTGACCTTGAGGTTGGTATCCTTGAGGTTGATACCCTTGGGGTTGATACCCTTGGGGTTGCCATCCTTGAGGTTGCCATCCTTGAGGTTGATACTGATACTGAGGTTGACTTTGGGGTACATATTGAGGCTGGGGTTGATACCCTTGGGGTTGATACCCTTGAGGTTGCCCCCCAGTCACAAATGAAGTACCTTGAGGTTGCCCCCCAGGCATTAACGAAGGTTGCCCCCCAGGCGGTAATTGGCCACCTTGAGGTTGGTTAATGGGAGTTGAACCTGACATCATATAAACTTCACCTATACTCAATGGTACATTACCACTGTTTCCAACTAATAACCCATGATCAACAGGTTGAGGAGATGCTCCCGCAAAGGTACCAGAAAGTGATTGATACCCAGTAGGAACAGAAGGACCGCCATGTAAAAATGATTCAGGACTTTGTGAAAACACAGATGACTGACCAGACATATTTACAGGAGAATGAATTCCTCTAGGTGGAACCGGAGTACGAGGTGTAGAAAAACCTACTGAGTTGTCTAAAAAATTGGTTAATGCAAGGTACCAAGATTCACTTCTAGGAGGACTGTAAAAGATGGATTCACGCTCCCTTAGATCAAGGGTAATTAGATCTTCAGAATCAGAAACGCCTATTTCTTCCTCTGGAACAAGTTCTTCTATAGCAATTAATCCAACAGGAAGATTTTCGGTGATAATTCTTTCTATTCTTGGTGAATCAGGAACACTAGGAGTTGGAGTAACAGGTTCTGAAATTTCAGGTTCTTCGCCTGTTTCACTGGCAGATGAAAAACTACCAGCAAGCTCGGAAACTGTAACAGCTTCGGGATTGTAACCTGTTTCTAATCTTTGGTAATCTGGATGGACTACCAAAGAAGATTCTCCTTCTTCAGGTGAACCTACTCTACTGCCACTAGGAGGAGTTACAAGGACCTTTAACCCTTCTAAATGACCCGGAATGTCTTCAGGAGATTCACCCCGCGATTTACGGAGTTTTCTTAACAAATCTATCCCGGTAACAATCTCAGGAGACTTGCCCCGAAGTCTACGGGACTGTCTCGGTAATTCCGCCACAATTAAAGATTTTAACTACAACACACGAAATCAAAGTAAAAAATTTCAAATCAAACCACCTAAAGTCTTCTAAAGAACCAATCAAATTTGAAGCACACGCCTAAATAATCTAGAGCGTCAAACCACACACAAACAGTAGTCTTCCGGACCAAAAGCGCTAGTTGGTGATTAGGCCCAACCTCGCAGGATTCAGTACAGAAATAGTGGGTGGAACAGTTACCCCGGCAACCTGCTTAATGAATAGACTGGACCAAGTTCCTCCACTTTAACCGTCTCGAAGTGAAGCGAACCCCCCAGAAAATCCAAGTGAGTATAACCGACGTCTGCTCCAGGTACAGTGGGACCTTCCCTCCACCGTCACCTTGGGTAGAATCCTAGATATTATGGCCACTAAGGTTACCAATCACAACAATTACACCTGGGGGAACAGTCTAAACTCCGACAGCACGCAAGGGCAGAGTAGCAAGCTCCAATCCCCTTACCGGCTCCTTGACAACAATCCAAGGTTTACCGATAAGTGACCCCTGGCTCCTCGACAATGGTTAATCCGAGGTTTACCGTTTGTAATACGTACTGCCTGGCGTCGTTCCCAACGAGGGAGGAATGATCCCCTCACTGGTTCGGACACGAGCTCGTGTTTCTCCTTTAAGAGGAGCTTTCCCAGAATGTAACTGAAACAATTGGATTTGTTCTACTCAAGATAGACTATCTGTTTGGTTTTGTAGTCTTGGAGAGTTAAGTACTCACCTACTCCAAGACCCTAGCCTAAGCTATGTTGGTGCTTCAGAGCCCTAGAAAAATAAAGATTACTAGATTGATTTTAATTTAAGCGTTACTTTTAAGGTTGTTTCTTAAGTCAAAAGGTGATGGAAGTGAAACTAGTGGTGTGTTGACTCGACTCGAAACCACTACAAAATGCACCTAAAATGATTTATCCACTACTTTACTTTTTCGATGAATTGCTTAACTAAAAAGTTGAGAGAATGCAATCTTTATAAAAGCAACTTCTTAATTGAAGACAATCAAAGAAACAATTCGTTTTTCTTTTCCAAGCATAAAAACATAACTTCTCTTTACATGCACGAAAAAACTCTTTTCTTCTTTTGAAAACAAAAAGCTACTTGAAACAAGACTTTTTAAGAAGATGTTTTTGTATTTTTCTTTTAATAAAGCAAATAAATCTAATATAACCAAAAATCAATCTTAACAACTCTTAAAATCTATGAAAATGCACTCATAAGCAAACTAAAGGCAAATTTACTCTAAGCAATCTTAACGAGGCCAAAACTAACAATGATTATTTCTAAGGTGTTTTACTTGATCACAATCAAATCAAGGACTAGCTTATTGCAGAACCAAAAACTAGTCAAAACAAAATTCTAATCTTTTTGTCCTTTTTGAAAATGGAAATCAATACTTTAAAAACAAGCAATTCGAAATTTGACCCAAAACAACTCAAATGACAAGTTGCTCAAACAAGGAGACTTTACGACAGGCTCAACTTCTAAGAAGGTTGACTAACCAGAGATATCTAAGGCTGGACAACTTTCTAAGCTCAAAGTCACTACAAAGCCTTTCCAAAAATCAAACCCTAGGTCTAAACTTCGTTGAAAACCACTAAAACACTCAAAGCTCACAAAACTAGTTCAGGTGAGAATTCTTGACAGGGTACTAAAGGATCTGGGCAGAAAACACTAAGAAAAAACAAAATCTAAAAGTAATTTAAAGCAAAAATGGAATTTTCTTAACTTTTACAGGAAGACGCAGGCCACCCGTTGTCACAGGTGCGGCCCCGCACTGTGCAGTCGACAACAGCGCGTCCAAGGACGCACTGTGCAGCACACAGAGACTGCGTCCTTCTGGAAAAAGGAAGAAAAACTAAAGCCAACTAAATCTACAGCTAAGCCACCCAAATACTAATTCTCACAGTCAAAAACCAGAAAATAAAAATGATTTTCTCAAAGCAAAGTTCATATAAAGGAAAAGACTCTCTCATTAATGGATTCCCCAGCGGAGTCGCCAATTTGTCACACGGAATCTGTCAAGGGTGCGGACACGACTGACCTTCCTAGAAGTCTAAGACATTCTAATGACAAACAAGACAAAATGGAGTGATCTTTCTCTAAATACACCTTTTACAACATGAAAACTACAAGTGTTTAGGCTTACCTTATTCCAAAACGCTGTTGTTGAAGTCCGTTCTTGACGATCCGGATGAGCTCCTCCTTCAAGTCAATTCCTGCAACCACAAACAATCAAACAATTACCAAGCACTTGCATTTCATATAATAAAACATATATTCAACATGCAGACCAAGGAACACATGAAATAACTCATTAACACAAGCTATTGAGAAAAATAAACCAGTTTGTATTAATAACGAAACAAAGAAACTCTTACAACCTGGCCTTGGTGTTGTGCAAGTTCCTCCCAGGGTCCATCAAGGGTTTTCCTCTACTTTGACAAAGCTCACCCTCTCCCAAGTAGAATCAAGTGAAGACAATCTCTCCTCACAAAGGCTCTAATGGAAGACCTAAATCCTGCAGCATTTACCCAAAGAAAATGTATAGCTCCAACCTCCTCTCCTTCTGGCTCAATGCCTTTATTTATAGTGCTGTAAAGAGGTTATTCAGGTCCACTATCAATGGGATCATCCCCCTCTATGGGTGGGATAGCTCCCTTATTGATGGGATAAGTTCCCCCTTAATAGAGATACATGAACCAACTGGAGGCGCATCCATTTCATCAAACCGACCTCTAGAATGTTCTAGAAGTAACCACAAGTAACTTTTTCAAGATAAAACTCGCGCATTTTGCCTTTTACAGAGGGACGCACCTGTCCCTTAACATACAGAGCGTCCATGGACGCAGATTTTGTGAACATGGTCAGCGTCCCCGCAGGTAAGGCTAGAGAGAACCTGCGACCCCAGAGATAAACATGATTTTTACAAGACTTTCTCTCTTCTTTGAGTTTGAGATGGATAACAGAGGCATGAGACTTGCCTAAGAGGGTAGCATGACTGTTGATTTGAGCCATACTAACTGTAAGTAGTCAAGGTGACATTTTTTAGTGTAACAGATTGCCCCCTAAAGTGCGAAGCCTGGAATAGAATAGGGTTTTGTAATTCTAGGAAGGGTGAAGCGCTTTATCATTTCAAGGATTGCCTTGTGGATGGCCTGGTTGGAACCTGCAATTTTCAACACAAAATACATGGATAAGATTATATCATCACTGAGGTAGGCATTCCCATACTCAGATTCAAAACTTTAACTAATGGACTAACTATTCTGATACAGGAATGATCTTGCAGTACATCATTTTTATAGACTTTTGTAGACACAGTATGGACGCAGCCATCTGTTTATGATTAGTCTACATAGATAATGAATACAAAACTCCTCGCAGCCTGGATGGTAGAAACTAGATCCAGGGTCTTCACTTCTACTTCCCGAATTGGTACGATTCTAGCCATGTGATTAAATGATTCGATGTCGAACATGGTAGAAACCACTTGATTACCAGTCAATGATGTAAACTGTTAACAAGCGTGAGAGAAACCACCAGTAATGTCAATGGTTCTCAAAGTACCAAGCACAACCCGTGAAATGTGAATAGATGTTTTGATGTCGAACACTTCACGGAATCCTCTGATCGAAAGTCAATGATGTAAACTGACGTCAAAGGCGAGAAACCTGCCATTGATGCATGCAGACTTCAAGGTACTGTCGATTCCTAAGTCATCTTTCTAGATAATGTGTCGATGTCGATAGAAAGCGACCCGTTGCAGGCAAGCCTGCAACACGAAATCATTGTTCAAGTTGAAGAAATGTTGCTGTAAGGACTGACTCAGGGATGGTCAATGGATGACAAGTATTTTGCAGATGAAAGTTTTGCTTGCAGACCTCTTGAACACATAACGACACAACAGATGGTTTGGTGACGAATAACTCAAAGTTGATCCCTGAACCCGGTTAAAGATTTTCAAAGTGATTTAGTCAACTGTGAGGTAAAAGATTTCCCAACCCAGGTGAATGAAAAGTGTCGTGTTCAAGAGCGGTAATAAAGTTTCTTCTGAGGCAAAAGGTGACAAATAGGTTCATTCTTCTCTTTTTTCCCCCACCATTTCTGGCAAGTACCTCTTTATTTTTAACAAGCTTGAGGAGGATAACATATGCTTGATTATAAGCTCATCCTTCGGACGAGTCCAACCTAGTTTAAATGCGAACCCTAGGAAGGAGTGGTTCGTTCCTGTTTGTAATTGAACAGGTCCTTTACTGTAAAAGTTTAACGAGCCCAGTATAGGAGAAACTCGGCGTTTTTCAATTTTAGAGAGTCTGAAAAACTTAAGGAAACTCCACGTTGAACTTTTTCGTATATTTGTGTCCCTCAAGCCCGAAAAAGTATAAAATAATACCTGGGGGAACCGCTTGATCTTGCGACCAAGGAGTACTTTCATAATAGTATCGTTGACCTGAAAAGTAAAAAGCGATCAAAGACACGTCGTTTTATTTCCTTATCGAGTTTGAAACGACAAAAACCCGGCAATCTTTTCCTGATTTTACGGTCAGAAAAGAGCTAAAAGGGGACCGTCTTTTAATTCCGTTTTAACGAGTGAAAAAGAAACACTCGGCGATCTTTTCATGTTTTAGGAGTCAGAAAAGGGCTTAAAAGATGACTCTGAAATTTTGTTTGTGAAAAATTACAATTTCCCTTGAAATCCCTTCGTCCTGCACAAAAGCGACACATTACTCATACCTGTTTAAAATAGGCAAAAATACATTTGAAAACATCTTTTCATGGTAAAAAATGAACTAATTCATCCAAAAAACCTATAAAAAGACCTTTTACCATGTCATTTTTACCGTTTCACTGTTGAGGTTGAAAAAGGAGCTTTTGACAAGAAACTTCCCGTGGTTGCTGCGGAAAATCTGACCGTCGGAATCGAACGCCGCTTCACCGAGGTATTTTACACATCCCACTCTTCATTTTTATCCGTTTAGTTTTTTGTTTTTGGTCTCTGTTTCATTTTTTGGGGGGGTTTTGGGTTCAAAATGCGCCCCTCGGCGGACGCAGGTGCCCTTCGGGTGAGCCGCGTCCCCCGACTTTTTCTCACACGGGAAAAAGGTCTGGGGACGCAGTCCGCCTTCAGGCGAGCTGCGTCCGGACGCCCTGTGCTAAAAAGCCGGGGTGCGTCTTCCGCAAAGGGCGCATTTCAAAACCCTAACTCTCTCAAAAAACCACCAAATTTTCTCAAATTAATTTCTAATTGACTCTTTTGATGTGCAGGGCCCAAAACATGTTAGACTGGAGAGAGAGAGAGCACGTAGAAGACGATGAAGCTGCGATTAACCACCAACCCTCTCTGGATGCCTTAAGAACATGTGGATTGTACAAATATTGGACCATACCGGGCATGAGGGGCCAGGTAAGATTTTTGGAATGGCTAGTTGAGCGATGGAACGTTCAAGATCAATGCTTTTACATTGGAGGGCACCAGCTCGAGATAGAGCCCTCGGATGTATACTTTCTCACTGGCTTGCCAAACAGAGGTGAGCAACTCAACCTTGCGGGGACCAGGCCGGGTGGCCAATCCCTTGATGATCTCCGCGAGGAGTGGTGCAGACCAGGGACTCGCCATAAAAAGGGCGTGGAGATAAAGCACATCGCTCTGGCGGAACTTAGAGTTATTGCATTTACGGTCACTAGGATTTGTGGCGCGGCCGCCTTGCACATTGCTTCCGGATCCCAAATGCGGATGGCAGTTGACTGTTACCAAGGCACCATCTTCAACTGGTGCGAAGCTGTGTCGGCTCATATGAAGAGCCAACTAACCAAGGCAAAGAACGGACGACTAAAGACTTTTGGATATGGGCCTCTAGTCGTGAGCTTTGCCTTGGAGAGAGTTCCTATGCTGATCCCTCAGCAACTCACTGTTGATGACTTGGGTCCTCGGGAGCCAAAGCTTGTTCGATGGGTTGCGGTGATGGCCCGGCATCCTGACGAGGGTGCTGCAGTGGTTCGATTCTCTGACAGTTACTTCGACTGGCTAGAGGGCCAGCTTTTTGTGATACAAGACTTTCCATATGCCGGAATGGATTTCAGAGGTGATCCGGACATGGTTCTTCCACAGGGAGAACAATGGGATGACAGAGGTACTTTCATTTTCACAAGTTTTCTAATTATGTATTTTTTTATTTTTCATATATATCGTCTCAAAGTAACAGTAAAATTTTAAAAATGCAGATGTTGGACCACAGCGTCCAGCCAATCTCCGGCCTTACGACAGACGACATCCAGCTGCACCGGCACCGGCCTTACAGGATGCGACAGCAGAAGTACTAGCCGATTTGGAGCATGATCTAGAGCGTCTCACGGCAGATATACCTGAGACTACTATGGATGACATTCCAATGAGGCTTCAGCGCTTCGTGGTTGCAGTCCCTGGACCGTTTAGGAGATTTCTGCGCAAGATAGCCCGCGCAGTGGTGTCGTACAGAGAGCACCACCAGTGATTGACTAGTCACTTTTGTAGTCACATGTGACATTTTTGACTTTTTGCACTATCATTTTGCCGATCATAAGGTGTGTTAAACCTATGATCGAAGACGATGTATATATTTTTGGACACACTTCTATCTATATCTATATATCACTATTATCGGCTTATCTTGTTTAACATGTATGATGAAATGTCTTTAAATTTACTTGCATGATTATTATAAATGTCTGTCCAACACTTGAGAAGCAATTGCATCTGCTAATGTATTCAAAGACCTTGGAATATGTTGATATTCAATGTAATCAAATTCACGTTCCAAGAGACGCACTCTCAAAAACAACCTTAATAACACAGGATTTCTAATGGCATAAACTCTATTAAGCTGTAATACAACAAGTTCAGAATCTAACCTCACTATCAAACGTCGAATTCCAAATGAAATAGATTCGGATAATAATTCAACCACTGCACTGTATTCTGCAATGTTATTCGTTGTTTGACCGAGGCTTACCCCATGCATAGAAACTAACTCGTCAGAGGGCGAATAGATAACCCAAGCTGCGGAAGAGATATTCCGTGTACTACGACAAGCACCATCAGCAAATCCAATGTATGTTTGGAGAGGCGTCGACATCTACAATATCAAGAGTAAAACCAAGATGAGCCAAAATAATGACGAAAAACCACACTTGCTAAGCTAAGCACACTGACTAAACTAACACACTTGCTAGCTAGAAAGGAAATCTAACCTATCTAAAAATTTCTCCATCCACCATTTTAAGCATAATACCTCTTTAGGTAAAGTCCATTTCTGGGTTTGCCCAAAGAGTCCCCATCAAAATCAACTAACTCATAAGCCCCTTTTGCTAGCTTTCGCTTTACAATGTAGGGCCCATGCCACATGGGAACGAATTTTCCAGCACCTAGCTTATCGTTTGCTTGATCATATAATAGTACTAGGTCTCCTTCCGAAAAACTTCGAGGGGTTACATTTTTATCGTACTGAGCTTTCATTCGTTTCGCGTGAGTCTCGATAGCTAAAGTAGCGTCACGTCGAGTCTCATCTAATTTAGCTAAGTATAACAACCGTTTCTCCTCTTCGGAAGTAGCTGGAAGTAATTCGACAGCCATTTGAAGTGATGGGATTTCGCACTCAATAGGTAACACAGCTTCTAAGCCATAAACTAGCTGAAAAGGGGTGAAACCTGTTGAATTTTTCACTGAAGTTCGATATGCCCATAGTGCCGAAAATAACATGTTATGCCAATTCGTTCGATGGATACCAATGATCCGTCGAATCATGACGACTAGAACTTTGTTGATTGACTCAACCAAACCGTTGGCTTGCGGATAATAAGGTGTAGAGCTATCGTGGCGCAAACCAAGCTGGCTTGTAAGTTCAGTCATCATGACATTTCGAAAATGGCTTCCATGGTCCGTAATGATTGCTTGTGGGACACCAAACCTAGTTATGATATGATTGAATACGAAAAGTGCAGCTGTCTTGCCGCTTGCGTCGAATGTAGGCATCGCCTCGGCCCACTTAGTAAAATAATCAACCGCAAGGATGATATACGCATGCCCCCCGGCCGAGTGAGGGTTACAAGTAATAAAGTCAATGCCCCATTTGGCGAATGGACCAGCGGCAATTATAGGGTGGAGAGGAGCAGGTGGAGCGCGCATCTTGCGATCAAACACTTGACAGTTGTGGCATTTTCTGACGGCAAGGATACAATCTTTAAACATAGACGGCCAGAAATAGCCAGCGCGCAACACCTTCTGAGCTGTGGCATACCCAGACATATGACCGCCACATGCTCCAGAGTGACAATCATTCAAAACTCTCTCAGCCTCATCGTGAGTTAAACAACGTCGAAAAACTAAGTCTGCCCCCAGGCGATAAAGTGTATCTCCAATAATTCTGTATTGCTGGGATTGAAACCGAATTTTTCGACGGTTTTCCTTGGAAGTTTCAGGCCGAAAGGTTTGGGTTTGGAGATAGATGATTATATCCCCATACCACGGATCTACAGTGCTAATAAGAAACAAAGATTCGTCCGCAATGGACTCCTCTGCCACAGTCTCTGTGTCAGCACTCGGGAAATCACACATCAATTCCGCGAAGACTAAAGATTTCTTAGACTTGGACTTCTCAAACTCCAAGTCGAACTCTTGCAGGATGACGATCCATTTAGAGTACTTGCCCCCTAGCAGTTGTTTTGTCAAGATATAAATCATAGGGTTGCAATCCGAAATAACAGTAGTTTTGCGGAGAAGAATGTAGTGACGAAAACGCTGGACAGCTTGAACGGCTGCCAGGGCCAATTTCTCCACATGCGAATATTTTAACTCAGTTGGATTTAAGGTTCTGCTAAGGTAATATATCACATGCTCTGCCTTGAATTCATCTTCTTGAACTAACACCATTCCAATGGTGGAATGCGAAGCTGCGAGGTATAAGAAGTAGTCCTGGTTGTAGTTGGGAGGATGCAATAACGGTGCATGGGTCAACGCGTGTTTCAGTGCATCAAAAGATTGTTGAGCAATCTCGTCCCAAAAGAATTGTACATTCTGTTTCAACAACCGTGTAAAACCTTTAGTGACCTCGGCGTAGTTAGGGATGAATCGGCGTAAAAAGTTTGCTTTCCCTTGCAAGCTTTGGAGTTGGCGCAAACTCGAAGGAGGAGGCAATTGGATGATAGCCTCGACTTTCGAGGGATCGACGCGAATGCCGGTTTTGGAAACAACAAATCCCAGCAATCGACCTGTTTCTATACAGAAAACACACTTGTGGGGATTCAACCGAATTCGATAATGCCTACACCTCATAAAGATTGCTCGTAAATGGACAAGGTGATCAGCTCGGTGTAAAGAATGAGCAGGCAAATCATCGAGATAGGGTTGCACAATGTGCTTGATGTCATGAAATGCATAAGACATGGCCCGTTGAAAAGTAGCACCGGCATTCTTAAGGCCAAAAGGTAATTTGCAATAAGCAAATGTCCCCCATGGACAAATGAATGCCGTTTTTGGTTGATCGGCAGGTAGAATATTGATTTGATTATACCCTGAGAAACCATCCATGAAGGAAAACATCTCACTTCCGGCACAATCATCAATAATTTGATCGATATAAGGCGTAGGATAGTTGTCTTTTGGACAAGCTCGATTGATATCCCTATAATCGATACAGATTCTTATTGTTCCTTGTTTTTTATTGACGGGAACAATATTCGATACCCAATCCGTTAACGGGATCGGATAAATGAAACCTGCTTTCAACAGCTTTTCGACTTCGGCTTTGATTGCAGCTGCTTTTCGAGGGTGAATCTGACGCAACCGTTGCCGAATGGGTTTAGCATCCGGGTAGGTTTTGATTTCATGAACAACAATGGCAGGATCGATTCCTGGCATTTCTTCGTAGGACCAGGCAAACACGTCGCGGAATTCTTGGAATAGGGCCTTGTAAGTTTCAATTTCTTCGTTAGTACATGCGGCACCTATATGAATGTTCTCCTTGATTCCGGGCTTCACTGAAATGTCAATGGGAATAGTACGAGAAATATTCCCTAAATTCAGCTCTGAATCAGAATGTTTCGTTGGATCCTGAGCGTCTTTGACATATTCAGCGGTAAAGATAGATGAAAAATCATTTTCAAAGACATCATCCTTAGGTAAAAACGAAGATCTGTGATGGAGATCGTCCCATGGTAGATCATCTACACTTAGGATTTCGCGAAGTTGTTCGTCAGATGACACTTCTTCGGGAAAACGTTATCCGTTCTAAGGGTGAGGTGAAAAGTGACTCTTCACTGACCACATTCATTTGGTCGGTTGAATGAAAGTCGGTAAAAGACATAAGAGCTTCATAAGCAATCTCATACGGACTCAACGGCATAACATTACCGAGTGAGTCTAGCTCAGAGTCAGAGGGAACATACCAAGGATCATCATAAATAATGTTTTCTGACGTGATCATATGAATTGTTGCGAATGAAGGGTCTGCATTGAGTGGAGGAGAGAAAAGTTCCCA